>PITA01015540.1:0-49774 GCA_004023965.1 Spilogale gracilis
TTTTTTTTTTTTTTTAAAGATTTTATTTATTTGACAGAGAGAAACACAGCCAGAGAGGGAACACAAGCAGGGGGAGAGAGAGGGAGAAACAGGCCTCCCACCGAGCAGGGAGCCCGATGTGGGACTCGATCCCGGGTCTCTGGGATCATGACCTGAGCCGAAGGCAGTCGTCCAACCAACTGAGCCACCCAGGCGCCCCTGGCTCAACTCCTTTTCACAACTTCCCAGTCATCCCAAACCTGGACTACTGTGGGGGCAGAGGAGTTCCTTCTGTTCTCTCCTGCCATCCACGCCCACCCCTTTCCAGTAGGTTCTGTTCTTCATTCCATAGCCAGAAAGTTTGTTCCAAAAAAGAAATCACCTGTATATCACCCATCTTCACCTGCCCACCCTACTCCACTTCAAGCCAGACTTCCAAACTTCAACTTCCCTTGGTTTGTTTCTGTCAGGTAGTTCTAAGGTTTTTAGGTAATAATGGAGAAAGCTCTAGAAGTAGCTTTTCTTTTTTTTCTTTTTAATCTAAAATATCACTAAGGGCACGTGGCCACCTCTGGGGTCATGAACACCATCAACACTGCAGAGACATGGAAAGTGAGGACCAGAGAATCGTCCAGCAGGATTGTTTCTCTTCCTGAGCATGAAATTTCCAGCTTTCTGCTCAGTTATGTCTTTGCCTTCTTTCCTGTGGAGCTCACCATTTTGAGCTCTTCTCTCTTTGCCTTTCTGTCTGGAGCTTTACACAGGAAATGTGGATGCCGACAGTCTGATTTCTCTGTAGGGGCTTATAGTGATACTGAGTCTTGTGAGGTGTCTCTCTAGTCCTCAGGTGGATGTGAATAGTTTATCTTTCAGAGAGAAAGATGTCACTGGTGCCATCTGTCCAAGCATAGACAACCTCAGTTATTTGGCTGGAGAAAGCTAAGTGTCCTAAAAACACATTTGCGTCCAGACACACAGTCTTCTCACTTGGCGTTTTGGGTTCTTCTTGCATGAGGTTCGTTTTGATGGCATTGGCTGTGGTAGGTGGTCACGTTGATCTTCGATTTTTCTAGATTTTTGAGTTTCACAATCCAATTCTTGTAGGTGGTACAGAAAAAAAGATTTAATATACACAGGTATCTTCTGCATCTTTGCTCATCAGAGACTGTTACTCACCATCCCTACCCCGTAGGGTAGCTGCTGCATTTGCGCCTGTGTAATTACATCATTGAATACGTTTAATGAGTCTTCTGGGCTGGGGCAGCAGCTCTGTGAGATAGGAGCGGTGCCTGCTGTGCCCACCCCTTCTCTCCAGGAGCCCCCAAAGCAGGCACTTGGTGATCTGCTGGCACCTGACCATGTGATATGTTGTTTCACAGGAATAGACCATCTACAGATAACAGTCAGCCCGACCCCGGAGTCATTTCCTCATGGGAAAGCGTTACCGATTTCACCAACATGGCCTTTCTCAGAAGTCCAGTCTTCCTCGGCAGCGGCCAGAATCCAGAACGTGCTGGGACCATCCTCTGACAACACAAGCATGCTGCAGTTCCCCCGAACACCTCCTCCGCCCAAGACACACCGCAGAGCTAGGGCTCACGGGGACTTTTCTTCCTCCCCTTACCAAGGAAGTGGCCATAGCGCTTTCCTCGAGCCTTCCAAGGATTCCACAGAGTCTGTGGTCCAGCCGAGACCTCAAGGGGGAAAAGACGCAGCCTCCGTGTCAGGTTTGCCTCACACCAGCATGCCCCCCTCGTTGTCCATGATCCCATCTCTGCCCATATGGGTAGAGACCCCTTCCATTTCAGCACGACATTCCCCGAGATCAGACATGCTCCCATTTCTCCCTCCACCTTCATCTTCTTCATTGGCTCCTGACTCACTTCATTCCATCATTTTTTCTAAACCAGCTGAACGACCCACCCATGTGCCTTTCTTTCCCCAAACAGCTCCACCGGGCTCCTCTTCAAGTCAGAGCATAGCTAATTCCCCAAACCCATTCACTGGTGAAATGAACCATACTCCATCCAAAAATGCCCAGGATTTGATAGGCATCCCTCATCTAGGTTTTTCTGGCTCCTCAGCAGGGCAGCGTCCCGAGCTGCCGCCCACAGCAGGTCTTCACTCCGCAGGCCCCCCCACACCTGAGTTTTTGAGCTCCACTGCAGAACTGGCCCCTCTGCTCCTCCATCCCCTAGGGCCCGAGAGTCTTCCTCAGCTTCCTAGTGGACCACCCTCATGGTCAGTGGCAGAAGGGGCTTCAAGTCCTACATGCACCCGCCCCGTGGAAGCTGGGGTGGCCGAGGGCGTGCCCAGTGGGGTGGCCGAGGGCATGCACAGTGGAGTGGCCGAGGGCGTGCCCAGTGGGGTGGATTTGCTGACTTCCAAGGGTGCAGCAGCTGCAGGAACGACCCAGGAGGCTGTATCTTCGCTTTCCCAGACTGCAAGATCTGGGCCAGTGAAAACGGCCAGCAGAAAGCTAGCCCCCGCTGCTGCAACTGGCCCCGCTCTCCCACTGCAGTTGTCGGCAGCTCCCGAGAATTCCGAAGGGCCCCTCCTTTCGGCGGAACACACGGTTTCCTCTCTGGTGCCTTCTCCTCTGCTTCTTCCCACTGCCACCAGAGGGCAAGCCATCCTTTCTGGGGCACGAGACAGCACAGCAGCCGCGCCTCCCTCTGCAGCCGCTTTCCCCCAGCTGGCACAGAATCAAGCTTCCCCATCCCTCGCGCCCCAGGTGCCAGCTCCTCAAGAAGAGGGCACCAACCAGTCCCCTCCTACCGCAGCTATGGACTTCCCTCACTCTAGCAAATCTCCCGATCTCCTTTCTACGACTCGGGACTTTCTTCTGCAGGAAGAAGAGAGCATGGCAGCTGTTTTAAAGAAAAACAAAAAGGCAAATTTGACAGTTGCTCTCCAGACCCTTCCAAGTAAAGACATCCCAAGTCTTCACACTGTAAATGGGTTCCCCTCTGATTCCAGCACAGATCACATTTCATCTTTTCTCATTACAACACTAAGAACAGACCTCCCTTCAGAGTTAGCATTTCCCTCCATGTTTTCCGCGCGGAGCCCCCAGACTACTTCCTCACCCACTGGCTCGTCCAGCATCAACCCAGAGGCTCATACAGCTGCAGAAGGCCGCTCTGAGTCACCAGTCTCAACTCCCCAACAGGTGACAGCATTTCCCTCCTCCGCTGAGGTCTCTGATTTCTCAACAACGAGACGTGTGAAAACGCCAGCAACCACAGATGTTTTCTGGAGTTCTCTCCCCACAGAAACTGGATCCCTCTCCATAGAGCCAATGAGATCTGGCTTGCTGCAGCAGACACACTATGATTTAAATGGGCACACAGTTAACTCCACCAGTTGGGGAACTCATTCAACTTCAACCCCTCCTCCCAGTGGTTCAACTTCAGCTGACAGAACAATAAAATCTTTGGATTTTGGAGCTACTGCTGGGCCGTTAGTGACAGCTAACATTCAGCATCCAGCCCTTCGTACAAGCACCAATCAGCCCGTTCACCGGTCAGAGGTTTCCATGGTTGGAAACCATGTGGACGTCATGTCCATAACCAGTAACTACTCCAGAGACGTCCAAACAGCTGAGGTTGAAGAGGACCCACTCGCAAGCCAACATGCTGCATCCCATCCCCATCTGCAGCTGCCTGGGCATCCAACACGTGCTCTTTTGCCAGCCTCTCCGAGGCTAACTTCCACAGCCCGCTTCCCCAAAGTGCTTTCAGATGGAATGGACATGAATCTCTCCATTTCCAGTGATATCTATCCATCTCCTGAGATAAGTGCTTCTCCACCATTCCAGAGTCTCTTGAGATACCACACAGTGGCTGAATCTTTTCCTCTATCAACCAGGGCCGGACTCAAGACCCTATCCAAAGTGTTGCTGGCGTCTCGGGGCCCCGACAAACGGACAGGGGCGACCACTCGTGCAAGTAGTTGGTTTCCTGGTACCCCCAAAATAGTTAGGACTGTTTCCATGGACAAAGGACCTTCAAGTTCAATACAGATACTCAGCTTTACTTAAAAGGAGCAGAAACACTCTTTGAGGGCGATGAACAAGTTATCAGCCCCCAAAAGTCCTGTCCTTGATCCTCTGCTGACTTGAGTTTCTTGAAAGTACAGTCAGTCTCCAACTTACAAAGGTCTGACTTAGAATCTTTTGGCTTACAACGGCAAAAAGTCATAGGCATTCAGTAGAAAGCACACTTCGAATTTTGAATTTGATCTTTTCCTGGGCCATAAGCAATAAGTTGATGTGATCCTCTCTAGTGGTGCTAGGCAGGGCATCGAGGCACAACTCCCAGTCGGCCATGTGACCACAAAGGTCAACAATGATACGATTACAACCATCTTGTACCTACAGCACTATTCCTTCACTTTCAGTACAGTATTCAAAAATTACCTGAGATATTCAACACTTTATTATAAGATAGGCCTGTGTTAGATGATTTTGACTAACTGCAGGCTAAGGTAAGTATCGTGAGCACAGTTAAGGTGGGCTAGGCTAAGCTCTGATGTTCGGTAACTTAGGTGTGTTACATGCATTTTTGATTTATGGTATTTTCACCTATGATGGGTTTATTAGGACAGAACCCCATTGTAAGGTGAGGAAGATCTCTATTCAGAATTTAAACATCCTTATTGTCAATCATAGGTTTCTGTAAGGGGCATTCTCACTGTGGGTAAATGGCTTAAAGAACCTAGAGCCATTTTGCGTAAGTTCTGGAGCAGAGAGACTTTTCACACCAGCAAACTCGTAAGTTCCATCCGTCTGTCACCGCAACAAGTGACACCCATGGCCTGTGGACCAGTGACAGACTTTGCTTTTTTTCTTCTTTGCAGCGGACCCCTCAGTGTCGTCCAGGGCTGACCCAACAGCAGTCCCGGCAGCAGCCACGTCGTTCATGGGGAAATCAAGTCCATGGGCGCTGTCTGCAGCCCTGGTCGCCAAGGGCCCCGGCAGCAGCCCTTCAGCCATGGCCTCAGGATTAGTCAAGAGCAGCTGGACAGCTGCTCTAGCCAAAAACACCACGAACAACACAGCGCCCGGCCCAAAGACAACAGCGGGGGCGGTGCATCCGACCTTCCCCTTCACGCCAACCTACATGTTCTCCAGAACAGCGCACACCATGAGTGCTCACACAGCCATGCAGGGGGACACGGGCACCGCCTCTGGCCTGCTGTCCACCACACACCTCCCCAGGAGACCACAAGCCATGCACACGGGCCTCCCAAGCCCCACCAACCCGGACATGCCCAGGGCGGCCACCGCCCGCCCGCTGACCATCACAGCAGCCTTGACATCCGGCACCGCACCAGTGAGGGCCACCCGCTTGCCGCCTGCGCTGGCAGGAAATCCAGACGCCGTTCTTCCTGCCGCGTCCACTGCCGTGGTCACCAGTGGCAAAATGGCATCCAACCTGGAGTGTCAGATGTCCAGTAAGCTCCTGGTGAAGACAGGTGAGAGTCTACTGTCCTGATTTTACTTAAAAGCAGCAAGCACGTCCTGGTCTGAGATGTAGCAGAATTCTTTGATATCTGTGAGATGAGTGGTTCTCAACCAGGGGCAGTTTGGCTCCTTCTTCCCCTGAAGGCATTTGGCCATGCCTGGAGACATTGTAGGGTGTCTAGGATGTGGAGGGGAGTGAGGGAGCTACTGACATGTAATGAGACAGAGGCCAGGATGCTGCTAAACACCCCCACAGGGCACGGGACGGACCTACAGCAAAGGATAATCCAGCCCCAGATGTCACAGTGCTGAGGTTGAGAACCTCTGGTCCTTATCATAAGTGACCAAGGAGTTGGGGAGATTTATGGGACAAGGAGTCTAGTACCAAGATCAATCCTGATATCAGAGGCTCCTGGGGAAACCATTTCTGCCAGGGGATCTGAGAAAATGCACATGGAGCAAGTTTTGACTGCAGACCAAATCAGGGATGTCTCACATAAATAAATGAGCTGGTTAGTAAAATATTAAATCTTGGAAGCACTACAGAATTCAGGAAGGCTTTTGTTATGTATTTTCTCAGTCGGCAGAGAGTGAAACTGTACAACTACGTGATGAGGGTGCCCAGGATTTCTTTTGACGTTGCAAAGGAGGCCTTGAGAAAGTTGGGTGCTGCCTGCCGTCCTGAGCCCCCGCCACCCAGGTGCAGCCAAGCAGGGCGGAAAGGCCCCGGATGCTATTAGCAGTGCGGTAGTGTTGGCTATAAAAAGCATTAGACGCGTTATTTAAAAGAGCACGCCAGTGCTGAGTACTCGAGTCCCGCCTTCTTCTTCACCCCACAAAGGATTAAATGAAATTATATCTTGAGACGTACCCTATTCTAAAATGGGAAATTGTGAAACTAGGCATATAGCAGAAAGTACAGTATTGCTTTCTGTTTCTCAAGAAATTATTCCATCTGGTTTTCCACTCCCCGTCCTCTGAGAGGCAGGCCACCCCAACCACCAAAATGCAGAAGTCTGGAACATTCTCCCCCTTTCTGGGTCACCCCCATCACCCCAGCCACACCTGGTCAACCACAGCAGCCCTTCAGTTCTAACTCCTTGAACTCCCCTTCTCTCCACCCCCACTTCCCCTTCCCTGGTTCATCCTGTCATCACCCACCTCAATTTCTGCAACAACAACCAAATTTATCTCTCTGCTTTTCACTAATCCCCCCGCCAATCTGGTCTCCAGTCTCTAGGCACCGGAACTCCCTAAAATGAAAGCCTTTGCTTAAAACCCGTCACTTCCCATAGCCCGCTGGACAAGCCTAAACATGTATACTAAGAGCCTTTGCTTCTTACCACCATGCCTTTGCCCTTAGTCTTCTCTCTGCTGGGAGTGGATGAGGCGGTCTCTCTCCCATTGGCCTAGTTCATCCCCCATTATCCTTCAGGACTCAGCAGAAACTTCAGGAAACCTTCCTTGAACCCTACCCCTTGCCCAACTGGGCTGAATGTCCCTCCCGAGGCCTCCGACAGCATCGGAGGCTTCCCTTCCAATAGCACCCATCACATTCAGTCACAGGTGCCTGTCATCACCCTGGGTCTCCATCCTACTCTCTGTCCCATTTATGGGGTGGGGGGTACTGCGCCTCCCATTTCAGGGCTCTTTTAGGCTGCAGGACCTCACTCAGGGCCTGCACATCAGCAAGCTGTCAGGGAACGCTGTTGCAGGAATTTTCTTACATGCATTTATTTACTTGTAGACCTAACAGGGCCAGGCATGGCTGAACCTAGTTTTTAAAGTCAAAGGCAGCTTTGGTCAGAAAGGAAGTGTAGCCTGCATATCAACTCTCTCTCCTCTAGGGTCACACAAGTACAAGGGCCTCCCTTCTTGGGACTTGAGTGGGACAAGAGAGCCACCACCTCAACCCACTGCTTTTATTGGTTGGACCTGTGCTCACCAGCTTTATTCAGAACTTGCGGTAGAGGGTGGAGAGGAGAGCAGGACTCAGTAATGAGGGGGTCTGCTGCCTTTCCCTGACTACCAGCCTTCTGTTTGGCCCCACAGTTCTCTTTCTGACCCAGAGGAGAGCGCAGATCATTGAAACCTTGAAGTTCAGCATAGCCAAAGGGCTCACCCAGGCATTACGGAAGGCTTTCCACCAGAATGACGTCTCGGCTCACGTAAGCGCCTCACTTTTGTAATTAAACTAAGCCCTCGGCATCCTCCTCTTGGACCCAGAGTGCATTTAGATTGTTTTCCTCCTCCCAGAGTACCGTAACCATACTTGTCAGAAGTAGCATCTTTCTTCATTTTGGTGAACAGCTAATGTGTGGTGACTGGAGAGAAAAAGGTCAAATTTTGAGGTGGAAAATGGAGGTTACTTGCTTTATGTCTATTTTTTTTTCAAGCCCGGATATACTGTTTTAAATCATCCCATTATCCCATTGTTTATGAAAAGTATTTAATATCGTTAGTCTAATTCTCAAGAAACTGTCTACTGCTTTTCCTTTTATCTTCCTCAGCATTGTAAATAGTGATTTATTTCTGGACATTTAAAAATTATTGTAAATTGAGTCCAACTTTGCTTCAATAGCCAGCAGCAGACAGGGAAATAAAACATTTTTGTCCCCAACCACTTTAATGCCAAGTACTATTTAACATCTGTCAGCTGATTTCCATGGCATATCCTAGCAATAGAAGCCTTGCTTTCCACTCTTTGGGATTGATGCCAAGTTTTAAAGCTCTAAATGTGATTGGCAGTTGGTGGACGGTCCTTTTCACCACTTCAAAATATTGCTCTGGCTTTTTTTCTTTGAGACTTGTCCTGTGGCTGTGTTCGGCTTCATGGTCTCCATGACCATGCCAAGGACTAGGAATAAGGTTTGGTACATAGTTGATTGGTCATTGTCAATCTCTCTTTTTTGTGGGAGAGGAGCAGAGTGGGAGGGAGAGATTCTCAAGCAGACTCTGCGCTGAGCGTGGAGCCCAACACGGGGCTCAATCCCACAACCCTGAGATAATGACCTGAACTGAAACCAAGAGTCAGATGCTCAGCTGACTGCGCCACCCAGGTGCCCCTGTCAATCCCTTTTATATAATTCTGAGAGGAAAGGAAGGGAGGGAGGGGGAGGGAAGGAGGGAGGGGGAGGGAGGGAGGAAGAGAGGGAGGGAGAGAGAAAGAAAGAAAGAGAGAGGGAGGGAGAGAGAGAGAGAAAGAGAGAGGAAGGCAGGCAGGCAGGCGTTTCATGAAAAGCATCTGTGGTTTCTGCACCAGAAACTACTTGAAAGTTGAAACTGTGACTATTTCTATCTGGTCACCTAACATGTGATGTTCACCAGACTTCAGTCGTTTGCAAATGATCTTCAGTATTGACATTTTCTGCATCTCATCACAGACCACTGTGACAATTAGTTATGAATTCATTTTTTAAAAATTGGCCCATTTTTTAAAAAACTTTTGAAAGGATGTTTGATATTACTGCCATGAGTGGAAATCAGGATCATTTTATTTTATTTGCGACAAATAAAAGATAATCATAAAAATGTGAATAGTGGTATGACTTGGTAAATTCAAACCACACATTGTTGTTTGAGGAAGGCTCTACGGCCGGTGTCCCTAGTATCTTTTTGTTTAAACATATGATTAGCCAGCATTAGAGAGGTACTAAAAATAAATAATCCCCAAACTGAGACTTCCTCCTGAAGGTCATTAGGATTGGAGTGGGAGTCACTTTCTGTTACTTTCTCTCAAATAAAGAAATCTTTTTTAAAAACACTAAAAAAGCAAAACAAAATCAAAATAAATCTAAAGCCTCAAAATCCCCCAATGGATCAGAAAGAACTCAGTGCTTCCGTGTCTGTTAGGACTCAGTTTTAAGAGAGACTCTCCAAAGCCGCCTTCCCCCCTCCCCACCACCACATCCTCCCCTAGGTCCTGAACCAACTTACAAGCGAGGAATGAAGTGAAGTCTGAACAGTTCTTCTCTTTGCTTTAGAAAGAGGAAATCACCTCGTTTACTACCTATTCCTTGTCCTGAAGAAGCCCCCACTTCATCTGTCATTTTTGCCTTTTAATTTTTATAAATTATGAGAACTATAATAAAGCTGGTTTTCCCAACATTTCATCTCTTGAAATCTCTTTTGCCTGCCATCTCCTCTCTGCCTTCTCAGGTGACCACTGAAGCTCACAGGATTATACTGAGGCATTTAAGGAATCAAGAAAACCCCCATAGATTTAATTTGATTCCATGCAGGTTGGAAATAAATTGCATTTTGTTGTATTCTGATATTTTGCAACTTGCCTTGTCCATCTATGCTTTATAGGATTATTAGAATATTTGTTGAATAAGAACATCTTATTCCCCAGCCATGCTAAATAACAGTTGTTGTTCTAAGACATACCAAGAAGAACTTTACTGGGGAAATTAACACTGAGTCCTGTGGGTCTCTTTGTTTTGTAGGTGGACATTCTGGAACATTCTCATAATGTCACCGTTGGCTACTATGCTACCAAAGGGAGGCTGGTGTATTTGCCCACTGTAGTGATCGAAATGCTGGGTGTTTATGGAGTCAGCAACGTCACCGCTGATCTGAAGCAGCATACCCCAAACTTGCAGTCTGTGGCAGTTCTTGCCTCCCCGTGGAATCCCCAGCCTGCAGGCTACTTCCAGCTGAGAACAGGCAAGTGCCTCAGACAGAAAGGATTCTTGTCCATTCTGGGATCGGGGGCAGGATCAGGAGGTCACCTGTTCAAACACTTCAGTATGAGCTGCTCTGTCATTTCTTAAAGTCCATGTACCTTCCTCAAAGGGCTCTGCTAATGAACTGTCAAAGTTCCCTGCATATAAACCTGAACATCCCAACCCTGAATTTATTAGAAATAGTCTTTCGCGGGAGCCTTCCTTCTCAATTCATATCGTTAGTACTTTATGAGCAGCAAGCACCGTATTTTTTTTCTTTTTTTTTAAAGATTTTATTTATTCATTTGACAGAGAGATCACAAGTAGGCAGAGAGGCAGGCAGAGAGAGAGGAGGATGCAGGCTCCCTGCCGAGCAGAGAGCCCGATGTGGGCCTTAACCATCCCAGGATCCTGAGATCATGACCTGAGCCAAAAGCAGAGGCGATAACCCACTGAGCCACCCAGGCGCCCAAGCACCGTATTTTTAATTCTTTTCTCTACTACCTGTGGATACCAATAAGAGCTGAACATCCATAAAATCTATGCTTTGGAGCAACACATTCCATATGTCCCCGAATCAGAACCTCTGAGCTTTGGCCTTGGAATCTTTCTCTCAAGCTCCCTCGTGATTCTGATCAGATGGTTGGTAAGCCACAAGAGTGGAGAAACCATTGAAATTAAAAGACTCGATCAACTTAGTGATGCAGGTCAATTGACTTTTTGCCCCCCTCCAAAGAAATAGAAGGCATGATCTCTCTTTGATTGTTTTTTATCATTCTTGGAGCAGATGTCTGCGTAGTCCAACTGAATAATCACAAAATCTTTCCTATTACGGGGAACCTTAGGTTTGATCATGCTTTTACTTCTTCTCTATTATAAGTCATTTTAAGGCCCACTTCCCAGCACAGCCAAACCTTGTCAGTTCTTATTTGCCTCCTTTCTTGGTTGTAAAGCCGTGCTATTTGATATGATGACTGCTGTGAAGGCCGAGGAACCGAAACACCCAACTCTGGTGAGTATTGATTTATTACTCTCATTCTAGTGCTGCAGTTCGTGAGCCAGTCCGACAATATCCAGTCTTGCAAGTTTGCTCAGACGATGGAACAGAGGCTGCAGAAGGCCTTCCAGGATGCTGAGAGGAAAGTCCTGAATACCAAAAGCAACCTGACAATTCAGGTAGGGAGGAGGGCACTTCAAATGTGTAGTTGGCCGAGGCCAAGCGTAATGCAAATGTTGGTGAGAAGTGACCAGGTCTCCAGGTTCAAAGCTGCCTGGTGATGTAGACAGGACAAGGTGCCATTCTGGGGCCCCTGAGTTGAGTCAGCCTAACATCGATAAGGATGTCTGTGAGGGGTGCTGTTTTGCTCTATACACTATAATTTGGGATTTTATATTTATTTTCCCATGCGAAGAGTCCTCAGGCCCTCCCAATACATTTGATATTTTGTTTTGTTTGTTTGTTTTGTTGAGACAGAGAGAGAGTGTGGGCACACATGAGTCAGGGAGAGGGACACAGGGAGTGGGAGAGAGAATCCCAAGCAGGCTCCGTGTCCTTTGCAGAGCTGGACACGGGGCTCAGTCTCATGACCCTGAGATCATGACCTTAACACAAATCAAGAGTCAGACATTTAACTTACTGAGCCACCCAGACACCCCAATATATTTACTATCTTAAAAATTGAACTGGATATACCATATAAGATATAGTCTCATAAAATGCATCAAATGTCTCATAAAATGAGTTGATTCTAAATAGCGAATGCATCAAGATTTGTCTATCCTGTGATTTGCTTTGAGTTATTTTGTAGACATCCATATGAACAATCACCTTAGTTTAAACAAATACACACACACACACACACACACACACATACACACACATACACACTTTATATTTGGGGCTCACCATATGCCAGGACTGCGCTAGGTGTTTTAGAAATATTTTGCTACATACAACTCAAGACATCCTTCTGAAATATTATTATCACCATATCACAGAAGATGGAACCGAGAGTCTAAGAAACTTCCAGAAAGTCACACAGTTGGTAAAGAAGGAGAAAAGGACTTGCACCAAAGCCCATAATCTTATCCATTCTGCTATACTGTGGAACTTTTGGCAAACACATGAATTTTTTTCTGGGAAAATCCCGCTCTCTATATACTATATTTCAGTTTCCTAGACTTACAGTAGACATGCTACCAAAAGCTTTTCTCAGACCCACTTTTTTGCAGTTATGTAACTAACATCCCACTCAAGACAGATGCTTTTTTTTTTTTAAAGTAAACTCCACACCCAACATGGAGCCCAGTGTAGGGCTTGAACTCAACCCTGAAATCAACACCTGAGCTGAAATCAAGAGTCGGACACTCAATTGACTGAGCCATCCAGGCACCCCAAGACAAATGTTTTTTAATGATATTCATCCAACCCCCAAAGTTCTCTGATTAACTGTACTCTGTTTTTACTGAACTAAATCCTTTGCAATTAAACTCAGGGGTTTGAAATGACATTTAGCATAAGTAAATTTTCATCAAAAATATGATGTAGAAAGCATACGATTTAATTTGAACAAGCAGCTTTCCTTTTCTTGATTTATCCAAAGTCTATGTGGAAGTATCTCATTATGATTCAGTTCATGTTAGACTAAGATCTAAAAAATGTGTCACAAACACAAGATTTATGTAAGACATATGACTCAGCTCCCTTGTGGGAGATCTTTTTCTTTCTGATTAGATTTGTGATCCTCACAGGTGCCTGATTCTAGTTAGGGCTTGGTGGCAGACCATATTCTGATTATATTCAGGAAGCACAGACTTGTTAAGCACCTGCTATTTATTCATCAGGTACTGGGAGAGACACCAGGATAAGTAAGTCTCTCTGTGTTATATGATAGTCATGGGACATGAGGTGAAACTTTGTAGAACAAGTAACAAAGTTTCTTTGAAAAAGACTATAACAGACAATTTGAAAACTGCATCTAAGTAGATTTAAATGCTCTTGAACATTTCAGCAGCTCTTGAAATTAATGGATAATTGGGTGAATTATTTCATTAATCTTGTTTTGCTTTTTGCCATGGCTGACAGGAAGCCCAGAACGAATTTGTTGCCTGGATTTTGGAACCCTCTAGGCCCCTACATCATGCATATATGTAGCTATGTGCTGACCCTCCCCCTGGGATTGTCCCAGAACCTGGTTGAATAATTAGTAATTTTCTATTTTATTGTATTAAGTATAATTTGGGGGACAGGTTGGATTCTTTCTGGACCACATAAATATTTAATTTGTTCAGAGAGTTGATGAAAAAGTAACTTAAAAAAAAACTTATGGCATTGATATTAGGGGCTAGATTGCAGTAGACTCAATTAGGACCTTTTTGGTGGTGAATGACAGAATCCAAGCATATAAGACTGAAGCAAAAAGAAATAATTGACTCATATAACTGAAAGATTCACAGCATATTTCCTTCAGGCCCAATTTGATTCAGTTGCTTATATGATTTCTTCCAGAAATTCTGTCTTTGTCTTTTGGCCTTGCCCTGGGCTGGCATCATCTTCAGGCCCGTTGGGGTGGCCGCTGGCACCTTCAGGTTTGTCTCATCCTTATTGCTCACAGTCTTATGGAACAAAAGTGCCTTTTCTGGTGGCATTTCAGTAAAAATCCTGGGATTAGCTCTCATTGGACACACTTGGACTGTGTGCCCATTTCTGGAGCAGTAACTGTGGTCAAGGAGGTAAAATGTTCCAATCAACCAGGCCTGACTATTCCCACTCCTAGGACATGGGTGGGGCAGCCCCCCTCCCCAAAGTACATGAACCCAGTTGGAGAGAAGAGGTGTTTCCCTGAGGAAATCTCTTTCATTGAAGATAAGAGAATGAATTCTGTGTATGCAAAACAACAGACTTCCATTCTGCCAGCCTTTTTTAGGTCTAATTAGCTAAATCAATCATGGCATGAATGAGTGGGAAGTAAGAAATAAGGTCAGAAGCCACAGAAGCCCAAGAGTAAGGGGTATTGGGAAAGTGCCCTCTATAGGGGCTGCTTCTGCTGGGGACAGAGCATGACTTTCAGAGCACACTGAGATGGCTTTGGTCTGAGGCCTGTGAACCTCTTATTGATGAAACTAGTATTAAGTAACCACCAAGATTGGTCACGCTTTTCTTAGCTATTAAAAAATGATAATATTAAGACAAAAAAAGGACAATCTGTGTTCATGAATTGGAAGACTTGATTTTGTTAAGATGTTATTACTGCCAAAAGCAATCTACGGATTCTGTGAAATCCCTATCAAAATCTCAGTGATTTTTTCCCCAGAGATAGTAAAATCCATCTTAGAATTCATATGGAATCTCAAGGAACCAAGAATAGCCAAAACAATCTTGAAAAAGAAAAGCAGAGTCGGAGGTTTCACGCTTTCTGATTTCAAAACTTACTACAGAGCTGCAATAATCAGAACGTGTGGTAGTGGCTTCAAGAGAGACATAGGGACACCTGGGTGGCTCAGTCATCAAGTGTCTGCCTTCAGCTTGGGTCATGGTCCTGGAGTCCTGGAATCGAGCCCCACATTGGGCTCCCTGCTCGCCAAGAAGCCTGCTTCTCCCTCTCTCTTTCCCCATGCTTCTCTTCCCTCTCTGGCTGTGTTTCTCTCTGTCAAATAAATAAATAAAATCTTTTTAGAAAGAGAGAGAGAGAGAAAGAGATAGACAAATGGAACAGAAGAGAGAATGCAAGAATAGACCTTTGCAAATATGGTCAAATGATTTTTGACAAGAGTGTCAGGACCACTCAATGGGGAAAAGACAGTCTTTTGAACCAATGGTATTAGAAAACTGGATAGCCACAAATAAAAGAAGGAAATTGGACCCTTATCTAACACCATATACAAAAATTAACTTCAAAGTGAATCAGTGACCTAAATGTGAGAGCCAGAACTATAGGGCTCTTAGAAGAAAATAGAGGAGAAAACTTCATGGTACTGAATTTGGCTAAGATTTCCTGGATATGACACAAAAATATAGGCAACAAAAGAGAACATAGATAAATTGGACCTTACCAAAATTAAACACTTCTGTGGATCAAAGGACACAATTGATGATCAAAAAGCAACCCACAGAATGGGGGAAAATATCGGTCGATCATATATTGGATAGGGGGTTAATATCTAGAATATATAAAGAATCCATACAACTTAAAAACATAAAAACAGCCCCATAAAGAAGTGAGCAAAGAGCTTGATAGACGTTTCTCCAAAGAAGATCTCTAGATGATCAATAAGTACATGGAAAAGATGCTCTCCATGGCTTATCATGATGGAAATGTAAATCAAAACCATGATTAGGCATCTATTAGGATGGCTATTATAAAAAAAAAAAAAGAGAGAATAACAGGTGTTGGTAAAAATGTGGGCAAACTGGAACCCTGGACACTGAATGTGAGCATCTCAAATGCTAGAGCTCTGTGGAAAATGGTATCACGGTTCCTTAAGAAATCAAACATGATCTAGCAGTTCTGCTTCTGGGTATATACCCAAAAGAATCAAAAGCAGGGACTTAAATGTATTTAAGTGTACAAACCCATCTTCATAGCAGCATTATTCATATTAGCCAAAAAGGAAGAAGCAACCCCAGTGCCCATCCACAGATGAATGGATAAGAAACGTGTTCTAGACATACGACAGGACGTTCTTCGTCTCTAAAAAGGAAGGAAATGCTGACCCATGCTGCAGCATGGACGAACCTGGGGGGACATTATGTGGAGTGAAATAAGCCAGTCACAAAGGGATGAATACTGTAGGATTCCACTTACAAGAGATGTTTAATTTTGTCAAATTAATACAGACACAAAGTAGAACGGTGGCTTTCAGGGGCTGGGGAGAGAAAGAAATGGAGAGTTGTTTAATAGGTGCAGAGTTTCAGTTTGGGAAGATGAAACAGTTCTGGAGATGGATGGGAGGGATGATGTTGACACAACCCCGTCAGTGGGCTTAATGCTGCTGAGCTGTGCACTTAAAATGGTCAACGGGATAAAATTTATGTGGATTTTGCCACAATTTTTCTTAAAGCGACAACTGACCAGATTGAATGTCGTATGTGTAGAGGTTTCCATACCGCAAGTTCTACGGGCTTCTTTGGGATCCAGTAAGACTTAGTTTTGTTGAAAAGCAAAAAGAATTCACGCTAGAGATAATGGTTGAAAAGTTATTTTAGTTATTATTTTTGTAGGTGGAGGACAGAGAGGTCTTTTGATTTGTTCAGCAAGAAGCACCTTTCTTTTTGGTACCCTGGGAAAGAGGCATGAATACCTGTGGCTCAGCCACTTTCCCAAAATACTTTCAGAGAGGAGAGAAAGGGATGACCAAAAGTGTTGACTTGGAGGATCATAAATCATGGGGCTATAGGCTCTGTGCTAGAGAATTAAGTAGCACTTCCACTTATGGGGAAAATATGTGAAGAAACTATTCTTGACAATCTTCTTAAAAATAGCATTTAAAAGGAAAGTTGCAGGGATATTTATGTCTGAATGCATAAGGTCTGGGAAAGACAGAGTTGAGGATTTTAGTCAGCTCCCTATAGGAAGAGAGGGCACAGTCAGATGAGGGTAATTTGAAGGAAGTCTAATAAAAGGGACCCTTTGCAGAAGTGCAGGCAGGTTTCTAGGGAAACGACAGGACAAGTACAGTACCTGAGGCCAGAAGGGGTGAAAAGAGGGAGCAGTTATGGGAAGCCAGAGTTGCCCTACAGGAGCCATGCTGTGGGAAGGGAGGCCCCAACACCAATTCTTGGACCTCCCTCTCCTCCCACTCTCCCACATCCTCCTGAGCTCTTTTGAGCTGAAGCCTGAGGGAAAAGAGCTCACTGAGGTGGTCCACAAGGGTCTGCCTCTGGGGTGAGGAACAAAACGAGGGTGTGTGGGTGGCGGGTACAGACACCAGGACTGAAGCCCACACTGTCTCACCCAATCCAGTGACTTCCTACTGCATCTGTTTTTCAAATCTCATCTGTGGGATATTTTCGTCCATACATTGACCCAGAAAACAGCATTTTCCAGTAACTAAAAAACTGACTTCGACAAAATTCGAGAAGAAAACCACCCCATCTCATAGTAATATTTACATATGCTCTATTGAATTTAATAGGTCACAGGAAATGTAATCACTGTCTAAAGAGGCTATTTTATATTTCTGAATTCCTTTTGGAATCAGGTTTAATCACTATGTCTGTTCCCTAAGTGTGGTGATAAGCTGTGTAGGAACTTAAAGATCCCCCCAGAATTTAACTCAGGCTTTCTCTGAGCAGTTGAGCCCTCTTAGATGGAACATCTCTATGCTCTATTTTGTATTTTCAGAACCATAAAAGTAACCTGAGGCTCTTTAGCCCCTGGAAAAGATACACACACTCGTTAAAGACCTGAAGTCAGACTACCTGGGTTCGAATCCTGGCTACATCACTTATTATTTGTGTGATCGTGGGCAAGTGAATGATCATTCTGAGCCTTAGTTTCCTCCTCTGTAAAATGGAGTTCCTAACAGGATACCCCTCACAGGGCTGCGGTGAGGCTTGAATGAGACCACAAGCCCTGAGCATGATGCCCAGCACACAGAGAACAATCCATGAATGATGAGTGTTGTTATTCATGTCTCTTCCTTGCTCTTTTTCACCCCCGTTTCATTTCTACCCTCAACTTCTGCTTAAACTTCTCCCATGACCTCCATGAAACAGACCCTTGTCTTATGTGTCTTGTCTCCCTCCTCTTCCCTCCTGTGTCCATTCAGATTGTGAGCACATCCAATGCCTCCCAGACAGTCACCCTGGTGTACGTGGTGGGCAATCGGAGCTCCTTCCTCAACGGCACGGTCGCCAGCAGCCTCCTCCGCCAGCTCTCGGCTGAGCTGGTTGGGTTCTACCTCACCTACCCGCCGCTTACCATTGCTGAACGTGAGTATGTCCACGCCACCCGGGGACGCTGCCTTTCCCCCAACACTCCCAGGGCCCTTTCTCCATTTAACGAACATCTATTGTCCTGGGCACAGTTGTTTCATAAAACAACTGGAATTTGTGATAAACCAGGGTTGAACTGATGCCAAATTTATTGCACATTGGAAGTAAGCACTCGCTAGGCGCCTTTACCCATCATCGAATCCTCACAGAGCACCCTATAAGGTAGATCAAAATGAGCTCCACTTCGCAAAGGAGAAAACTGAAGTTCCAAGAGGTTCACGAGATGTTCACTCTCAAACAGCTAATGAGACATGGAGGCTAGGGTTTGAACCCAAGCAGTTTGCCTTTGAACTTACAGTAACTGCCCCATGGGGCATCTGTCCTTGTGACAGTCTGGGCTGTGATGATTTCCCCCACTCTGCCATCAGCAAATGTTGCCTGGCCTTCGGCCTTTGCCCTGGCTATAGATATCATATAGTAGCTCATTTGCAATCGGCATCGTGATTTCACTGGATGAAGTATTCCATAGTCAGTCCTCTGGCCTGTCTTCTTCCTTTGATGCTTCAGTTACATAATCCTCATTACCATGCAGCAGGCACTTCCAAAGATAATGCAGCCTACATTTTGTACCCAAACACTTACTTAGTAGCCAAAGGAAGTCAAGATCCGTGCTGTTAAATTTAATTGTTAATACATTTCTCAAGGTCACTGGTCACGGTTTTTTTTAAACATGTATTAGCAAGATTGCTTCTGTTCCCTTCTGTGGTTACATTTGATACTGTGAATAAATAAAATGATGTGTGTGGATGTACTTAACACACAGTAGCTACTAAGAAATTTATTTTGAACGTTTAATGGCTTTTGTCAGTTTCCATGTAGTAAAAAAGACGATTCTGTGTTTTATGGAAAAGATGATCTCATGAAAGTTGGCATACATTATGTCACATGGCACCCGCGAAGAATTTATTTTTTTCCTCTTGATATTCTGATAATTACAACAACTAAGATTTATTGAGTACTTACTAGGTGTGCCAGGCACTGTACTAAGCCCTTTCCATGAATTAACTCTAACGGTTACCATACATGCAAAAATATGGAACTTTTTGTCACAGGCATTTGGCTAATAACCCGCTTAGTCCTTGACATTGGAAAAATCCATTCAAGAGATGATTATTCCTAAAAACATTAGTCTTAGCTCTAGCTGTGAGTCTTGATAAGGAAGACGTTCCATTTAAGAAGCTTTTGCTGGAAAAAAATAGAAAGAGCAGAAATCCAGAAACCCTAGAAAACTCTTCATCTAAAAGTTAGTCCTTTACCGAGCATTTTACTTTTCAGAACAGCAAGATAGTTTTGGCATGTGTGTCCTGGAGTTCCCTGAGAATGTTAAAGCCAAACTTAGCGGTTTGATATTTTGTCACCTGTGTCCAATTTCCTTAATAATATTTCCATATAAAACCCATGAAAAGTAACTTGGTTCGTGTTTCTTATTTGTTTTAGCGCTGGAATATCCTAACCTTGATATATCAGAAACAACCAGAGACTACTGGGTAATTACAGGTAATCTCTTATTTTACTCCCTTTCCCTCCATCAGGTTGTTGTTGTTGTTGTTTTAAACTGCATGCCATTCAGTGATAGGATCAGCAGCTTTGCTTTGGTCCTGTCTTATAAGTCAGGGAGTTACTTCCATAGAACCA
Organism: Spilogale gracilis; assembly: GCA_004023965.1. Lineage (NCBI taxonomy): Eukaryota > Metazoa > Chordata > Mammalia > Carnivora > Mephitidae > Spilogale > Spilogale gracilis. Next base: position 19,745 of record PITA01015540.1, read on the forward strand.
GAAGTGGGTAAAGAAAGCTAAGAAAAGATATCCCTGAAGGTGAATCTTACTAGATAACCATTCAAAACAGCAACCTGTAAACTGGCTCCTCTTTGCAAACATGGACAAATCAGAAAGTATGGCGGTAACCTGTGGATTTCTGGGGGTATGTCCATGGGAATGTTGTTTATTTAAAGGTGGTAGACCTTTCCGCACTGCCCTACAAAACCCCAGCGAAAGGCGGAGGAATGCTGGGTGTGCACTTTTCTCTGTGCCCTGGTGCACACCCCACACCTGCAGGAATCCTGGTGGAGCCCAGGCATGTCCTGACAGAGGGCAGATGCAAGTAGAAGGGTGTTTGGGTGACATTTTCTTTTCTTCCTTGACATTTCCCAGCTGAGCGTTATGAAACAGCAAAAAAAGTTCTTGTTTGTGTTTTTCCAAAGCCAGACAGTCGCTCTGGAAATCTTACAGAAACAAGGGTTGGAAGTAGAGAAGACAGATGTTTGTGGGGGAAGTGACCAGCCCAGCTATCCGTGGCAGTTGGGGTGGGGGCAGGATATTAGCTTGGTAGGGCTACCATAACAAAGTACCACAGACTTTTGGGGCTTCAGCATGAGGAATTTATTTTCTCATAATTCTAGAGGCTAGAAGTCTGACATCAAAGTGTTGACAGAGGTTTCAGAAGAGAAATCTCTTCTGGTCTCTTCTGAAACCTCTCTCCTTGACTTGTAGATGGCCGTCTTTCCTTTACGTCTTCCATCTGTGTGTGTCTATGTCTTGACCTCCTCTTCTAATAAGGACACCCAGCATACTGGATTAGGGCCCACCCATACGACCTTATTTTACCCTAATCACCTCTTTTAGGGCTTCGTCTCCAAAAACAGTCCCATTCTGAGGCATGGGGGGTTAGGACTTGAATGTGTGAATTTTGGGAGGACACAATTCAGCCCATAATAAAGAGGGAGGAAGATCTTACAAGTCATGGAAGATGTGCCTGGGCAAGCCTGTCTTAACCCTTCCTCCCTTCATTCTTGCCCCATCCCCTCCCTCACATGCTGTCCAGGAAAACAATAGCTAGCCTGCTGCCTGGACGCCTAACAAAGGCACACATACCCCCTCAAGGAGGCTGCTCAAGACCTCTCTGAAATTGCAGAAAATTGCATTTCTTTCTTCCCCACAGAGCTATGGCTATGCAGAGATTATTTTACCTGCTAAGAAGGTAAATGAAAGAAATGTGTTTTAAAAGGAAAAAAGGGACATCTGGTTAAGTGTCCATCCGACTCTTGGTTTCAGCTCAGGTTATGATCTCAGGGTTCTGAGATCATGCCCTGCCTCGGGCTCCAGGCTGGGCGTGGAGTCTGCTTGAGATTCTCTCTCTCCCTCTGCCTCTCCTCCTCCTCCTTACTAACCCCCCTGGTGCTCTCTCTCTCTCTAAAGAAAAAAGGAAGGGAGGGAGGGAGGGAGGGAAGGAGGGAAGAAAGAAGGAAGGAACCAACCCAGAGTTTATGCCCAAGAGGGAGATACATTTTTGAACCAGCAGGTTATGTAACAATTCTAGAATCATGTTTCTTCCACTAGGAGCGTTGCTTTTTAACTTGCAGATGTCTCTCCTATGAACTGTGAGGTTTACATTAAATGGTAACACACCTGCCCTTGAACACAGGCCACCCTTGACAATCTCCCTGTGTACCTGGGCTCCCTGCCTCTGTTTTAGTGACGTAACCTTCACAAAGTCATGCTGGGGTGTCACTCTTGCCCACCCGCTGACGTCGCCGTCACTTGCTTCCGTTGTTGCTGTGACTGCTGCTGGTAATCGGAGTGAACGGCGTCCCGGTCACTATGTTTGGGGCTCGTTGTGTCACTGCCAGGGGAGAGGCTCGCACCACCGCCAGCATGGCCTTCCTTCCTTCCCTGTGTCTTGGGACTCACTTTCTACACTCATGGGCAGCCACCTCTGGCCTTGGACCATCACTTACAGAAGGGGTGGGAGACTGGGAGCTGAGATGAAGATAACTTTGTTCACCCAGCTCAGAAGCACAGCTCCTTGAAACCACTCTACCCTTTGCCCCCAGATATCTGACCCAGACACTCTGGCTTCTTCTCATGGCCAACAGCTCAGCGGATGGGAAGCAACTTCCTTTCTGTTGCTGGTATTCTGAAATCCTGACATGTTTCCACCTGCTTTCCCACTAAGCTTATATTAAATATGTTTTGGGGAGCCTGGGTGGCTTAGTCACATAAGCGTCTGACTCTTGGTTTTGGCTCAGGTCATAATTTCAGGGTCATAAGATCAAGCCCCACGTCTGGCTCCACACTCAGCATGAAGTGTGCTTGGGATTCTCTGCACCTACCCCTGCTCATGCTCTCTCGCTCTCTCTAAAACAAATACATAAAATCTTTCAAAAAATATGTTTTTGCACTCTGTACACATCTCCTTTCCCTGAGTGTGGAAAACCAGTGGCTTAGTTAGGGGGCTTCCTACGGCCCCTCTGCTGCTCACGGGCTCTGTGGCCGGGGTTGTACAGAGGAGGCAGGATAGAGACGCAGACTTCATACTGCTGCCTCGCAGAGCTCACAGCTCAGCTTAGGTTTATCCACTTGTGTTTACTGCACCTCCAAAGTCAAAGTATCCCAAAGCCCGCAATCCCAGGATTTCTTCCTATCTCAGCCAGGCTGCTGCTAACCTAGTGTGTCTTTGAGGCCCTCAGGCCCTCTGGGTGTCATGCGGTCACCTGTGGAATGAGAAGATAAGAGCTGAGCATTCTGGCCCTTTTGGCTCTGAATGTATAGGATTCAAAGGCACATAAAACAATTCAGCTTCAATATAGGAAGCTGAACCAGCCCAAGTGGATTGTTGGAATTTTAGAGCCCAGTGCAGTGGCAAATAAAGTGGTAAACAAGAGACCAGTGATGTAACAGGCACTGAATCTTCTGGAGAGTTCCTGTGAACACAGCTGGGGACTTGCCCGCCTCCTGCAGGCTGAGTCAGCGATGACTGAGAGTGGGTGGCTAGGGCCCCGGCTGATGTGCTGAAGGGCTACCGTCTTCCTGGGCACCTGGGCCAGCATGCACACTCCCCTCCTGCTTCTGGGCTGCTCGGAGAGAGGCACACCCCTTTGTAATCCCTTCTGGGCGGGCAGAGAGGGCTGGGAGCCTGAGGCCTGCTGGAACACAGTTATTTCTTCCTCTGGGAAAAATGCGTCTAACCAAGAAGGGGCACACTGGGTCAAAGAGCAACAGCTAGCGGCATCCTCTCAAGAGCCTTCTAGCTCTCTGCTTAAGGCACTTTTTTTTTTTTAATAAAAATATCTGTTCCCCACAATGACACAATCAGGAGTAGATTATGACCCCTGTGTTTTGAGAGAATGAACCAGGATCCAGAAGAACTAAGAACTTGCCTGGGAGTACTCAGTCAGAGGGAGCCAGGGCGCAAAGCCAGACGCCTGACTCCAACCTCCAGTTCTTCCCCAGCTGCCTCCTAGGGGGGACACATTCTCTTTGCAAACAGAGTGGTGAGGCACATGGGAACTTTCTGGCTGTAGGTTCCATGTAATTCAGTGGGAGGTTTTCCACGATCTCCTGCACCTCCCTGAAGGCTGTGGTTTGATTAGGCGTTTGTTTTCTCTCAATTAAAACAATTGGGGTGAAATACACCTAATATGCAATTTACTATTTTAACCATGTGTAAGCTTACGATTCAGTGGTATTAAGTACATTCACAGTGCTGTGTACCTGTCACTACTCCCTATTTCTGGAACTTTTTCATCACCTGGGGGCTTTGTCCCTTTCTTTGATGTCTGCCCTTGAGTCATCACTGGGATTCCCTTAGAGTAATCGTGACGATGGGCTTGACTCTTGTCTGGTAGTCAGGAGAAGCCGACTTAGAAGCATCTCTTAGAGGCGTCTGGGTGACTCAACTGGTTAAGCATCAGACTCTCCATCTCAGCTCAGCTCTTGATCTCAGGGTTGTGAGTTCAAGCCCTGTCCATGCTGGGCATGGAGCCAATTTTAAAAAGAAAAAAAAATAAAAGAAGTAATATTTCAGCAGTGTTCTCTAATTTTACTAGAGGTACATCTTTAAAGCCACAGGAACGTGGCTTTCTTCTCTGGGGCCGGGAAGTAGGCTGGCCCTTCTCCTGCCGACAGCTGCATCAGAGAAGATTCTGAGGGGCCTCTCTGGGACCTGTCATGGAGGGGACGGTGCCGATGTGTCTTCTGTTTGCAGGAATTCTGCTGACAGAGAAGCTGGGGGTCCCACAGAAGAGCCCTAGAAAGAGAGCTGCCTTATGCCCGCCATGGGGTTACTGGGCAGTTGTGGCTTCCAAGAAGTAACTTTGGAGACTCTGCTGTGGGTTTTTATTTTTCTCCTGATCGGTTTCAGCATCATCCTCTGGATCGCACTGCCGTCCGTTCGTTGCTTGCTCTGGCCCTGTTCAGAAGACGCTCAAAATAACAACTTGTGCTTTCTCTTCGGGCTATTTCCATATCCCTGTAGCTGGATGGTATGAATGGCCCTTGTCTGGACTGTGGGAGAATAAATTCTGTTGAATGAAAAATCTTTTCTTTTTTTTAAAGATTTTATTTATTTGAAAGATAGAAACACAGCTAGAGAAGCAACACAAGCAGGGGGAGTGAGAGAGGGAGAAACAGGCTTCCTGCCAAGCAGGGAGCCCGATGCGGGGCTCGATCCTGGGACTCTGGGATCATGACCTGAGCCGAAGGCAGACGCTTAGCGACTGAGCCACCCAGGCATCCCTGAATGAAAAATCTTATATTATATCCCCAGCCCATTATAAGTTTCTGTGTCTTAAAAAAGATGAGAATTTTTTTTAGCATTTTGACTTCAGGGCTGACCGTGTTTGGAAGCAGTGTGTGTGTCTGGGGCGCTGTATGTTTCCCAAGGGGCTTGGAGGAAGGCCTGGGCTCTGGGGGGTAGATGGCAAAAGGAAGTCGCTCCCGAACTAAGTGACCTTTCAGGGCTTGGATGTTTCTGGTATTCTTGGCCTTGTCCTCCATGCATTGTAGGCACTGCCTGGGGGTCCATCATTAATGCCTTCCCTTCCCAGGGCGTCAGGAGGGCTGGAAAGAGGAGTTTCGTTTCCCTTCTGCGCACCAGCATTGTGCTAAACTGCTTTATACGTTTTGTCTCATTTCAACCGTGTAGCCCACGAGGAATAGGTTTGCTGTCATGTAGACTTTCTTATTCCCTTCCTACAGAGAAGGACTTGGACTCAGAAAGGCCCAGAGGTTGGCCTGAAGTCCCACAGCTGGCAAGTGCCAGCCCACTCTTCCTACTGCACTGTCCTGCTGTCAGATGGGGGAGGACCTGAGAGGCTGTGGGCCACTTTCGGGGTGGGTCCCCAAAGGGCCCCCTAGAGGAGGCCGAGATGAGGACACTGACAGCGTGGCCTGTCGAGGTGTGAGGAGCCGAGCTGCAGTTTCGAGCTCCGATTCCTCAGCAAAACTGCTAAGAAGTAAGGGTAGCAGTAAGGGTGACCCTGAGCCAGACCTTCCGAGTGGAAACCAGTGAAAGATCCAGTTAGTCATACCTGCAGCTATGCTGTTTTCCCATATGGTCTGTAACAACACATAACATCTTAAATAAGGTTTGGGTTAAATACAACAGCATTGGGCATGTCACAGCTTGCGGAGGAGAGAGCCTGGGTTTTGCCGTTCCATAAGCATGGGTCCAAAGCCTGACGGTGCCGGTTACTAGCCGTGTGACCTTCAACAAGTCCCATAACCTTCCAGCATCTGTAACACGAGGACAGAGATTCCTACCTCCTGGGGATGTGGTGAGGGTGAAATGGGGTAAGGACGGTCAAGCCCCAAGATGAGATAGGGCCCACAGCCTTTCGTGGCTGGTGCAGGGCGAGGGCTGGTTGTGGTTTCCGCGTCAGCGGGGAGTCTGTCCTCTGAGCTGCCCTCTGCCTTCTGCCTCCACAGTGCTCCAGGGCGTGGACAATTCGCTGGTGGGCCTGCACAACCAGAGCTTTGCCCGGATCATGGAGCAGCGCCTGGCCCAGCTGTTCATGATGTCCCAGCAACAAGGCCGACGGTTTAAACGGGCCACCACCCTAGGAAGCTACACCGTGCAGGTGCGTGCGGGCCGAGCCCCTGGGCTCTTCTAATAAACGTGCGGGACCGAGCCCGCGTAAACCATGCTGTGTGCAGAGGGGCAGTTCATCAACACAGCTCTCAGCTTTGGGTGGTTCATGGTCACGATCATCAGAATCGTGGAGGAGACTGGGAGTGAGTGTGAGAGTCCCCTGACTGCCTCTCTCCCAGACTGCAAGATTTAAGAACAAATTCTGTACACGGGCACATATTTATTAAACAAAAGTTATTAGTAAGCAAGCACTACTCCCCAACCTATTCTGGAGACTGGAACGAGTCCCAGAGCTCAGGGCCTTGGGCCTCTCGTCACCACTCCCGTGGATGGCAGACGCACCAACCAATCTTCCAGGGGCTGGGATTCTGTGACCCTTAATCAGCCAGTTTCAACCAACAGAGCCTGTCAAGTTCATAATGGACAGGAAGGGACCACACAGGGACTTAGGTGAGGGAGCTGTAGCAGACACTACTGCCCAGATCCCCTTCCCATTTCTACAGAATTGCCTGGGAATTCAGGAGCGGTGGGTGTATGAATACGACAGCCCTCTTGCTTCCTGGCTAGGGGGATTCCGAAATGTATATGTTCAGTGATTGCGACAACGTTCCTGTGGAGTTAAAGTTTAGATACCCACTGTGGTAACTGCATTAATAATGTACTTCTCGCTAGTACCCCCCACCCCGCCGCATCACCTCCTGTCAGTTCCTTGCGCCTCCCAACTAAAGTACAAGCACTCAACTCAGTATCTGCTTCAGAGGGAACCTGAGAGGCACCAAGGCCATCCCAAGGTCGCGGCACCAAGCTTCTTTAGATTCTTGATTCAGTTCAAGCCAGAGCCTCTAGCACATTCTAGCCAATCCACGCATCTTGAACACCTCTAATTTCGCAGATGCTGAGAATGGATGGCTAATGTTTGTTATGCTAATGAGCAAGGTTCTGTGGAGCAGGGGTTCAGAGTCCAGAAGCCGCGCTGGGGGCTGCCTCCGGAGTGTGGGCTTGCTAATTGGAATCTAGCAGACTGCCGGCGCGGGGTGTGAACTTGGGATTGGCAATTACCACATGGAGGGTGTAACAGAACCCAGACACCCTAGATATCGCAGCGCCTAAGAGGAAGCGCTTTAAAGGAAATTACAGCCATTACTCCAATCTGTCTGCAGATCATGTCCCCGGGCAATTTTGAAAGTACAAACAACCGGTTTTCTGGAACACCCTTCTCTGCCTGAGTCAAGCATCATGCCCCTGAGGGAGACTCGGATCCTCCCTTCACAGTTGGTGAATCTGGCCCGTATCCAATTAGATGTTGCTTTTGGTCTGAGTCTCTGTGGTCTGTGACAGCCTGGGACCAGGTAAAGCCAGGGTTAAGTTCTCATGCCAGGTTATGATTCACCCTCTGTGGGGTCTATGGGAGCCCTATAATTCACGCTTCTCCAAATAACAGAAAGGAAACCATTGGGACTCAGACAGTGAAACGGGATTTGCCTCAGCTGAAGGAGGAGAAAGAACAACCTTTTAATCCTGGTGTTATTTGTAAACCTAAGAAACCTAATATATTCTGTGTCTAAAAGAGCCCAGCAAGGTAGTCTTTCCTCATTTCTTCTGAGTACTCGTGCGTGGCCCATAGCTGCATGGAAAGTCTGAGTGAAGTAAGTAGGGATTTATTTCTGCAAAGCCCTAGTTTACAGAGGCTGTAGATCACCTTCTCACATCACTCTTGGAGAAATCTTGGTAAGAAGAATTTGCTACGAAATTGAAATTGAAATTGAGTGAAGTTATTAAGTATTTGAATGCCCATTCACCTTCTACAGTGCACCAACACTGTCCTTACCTCCTCTCCCAGGAGGGACAGGAATGGCATGCCCGAATTTCCCAGATAATATTCACTCTGCTTAGGTTACATCATCCTTCCATCCAGAGGCCTGTTTGCTGGGCTCAGATAATTTTAAAAGATGAGCCACTTTCATCAATATGGAAATGTATATGTCTAGAACATAAATAATAAAGGTATTTCTCTAGTGAGCGTACTTGAAAAATTGAGTCTGAAGAAGAAATACATATGACCAATAAACATTTTTTAAATGTTTAACTTCATTTGCCATCAAAGTAATGCAAATTTTAGCCGCCACAAATTATCATTTTCACCTGCCAAAGATTTATAATGGTACCATCCAGTGTTGGTGAGGTTGCAATGAAATGGGCCCTTTCAAACACAGTAAATGGGTATGACCTCTGTGGAGGGCAGGTGAGCAATTTAGACAAGTAACTCCTGGATGGTCACAAACTTACTCCTAGAAACTCATTCTGAGGAGGCAGAGGTGACAAAAGGTGAAAGAGTAGAGCCGTGTTTCTCAGAGAGTGTTGGGAAAAATGGTCCTATAAGGTACCCTGGGGCAAAGGGGTTCTGTGGCCACATCAGTTTGGGCAAGACTTCATCCTATTGCCCCTTCTTGAAGATTCCCAGGCCTAGTCTTTGGCTCAGTCTTTGGCATACCAAAGATTCTAAAAAGACCTGCAGTAAAGAAATTCCTTAATTTTGTTCAGCACACTGGTTCATAAATTAAAGTGCCAATTAGAACCTTATTCTTAGTAATACGTATATTTCTCCAACATTTTATTATGAACATTTTTAAACTCACACAAAAGTGAAAAAATTATATAGTGAACACCAATAAACTCACCATCTAGGTTCTATAATTAACGGTGTACCATGTTGCCTATTATATTCAGTAACATATTCATTTCCATACCATAGATCAGTTTGGACTGATCTAGAACTTCATATACATAAGTGAATTTTTTTTCATATAAAGCTTTTTTGACTCAATGTAGATTTTTAGGTTCATGATGTTGTGTTATTCAGGAGTTTATTCCTTTTTATCACTGAGTAATTTCCCTTTGTATGCATATCCTACAATTTGCTTACCCATTTTTCTGTTGAGAGGCCTCCTAGACCTCTTCCAGTTTTCGGCTATTCTAAACAAAGCTGTTAATGCACATTCTTCTACAAGTCTTACTATGACCGTATATTTTCATTTCTCTTGAGTGTGTAGGAGTAGAATTGCTGGTTCCTAGGGTCGGTGTGTGTTAGCTCAGTGACAAACTGCTAGACGTTTTCCCAAAGTTCATCATTTTACACTCCAACCAACCAGATGGAGAGTTCCAGTTACTCCTCACGCTTGTCAACACTTGGTGTTATCGGCCCTTACTTCAGTCATTCTGCCGGGTGATGTGGTGTCTTGTGGTTTGACTTTTAATTTCTCCATTGAGCATTTTGTATATGCTTCTTGACTATTCAGATACCTTCCTTTGGGAAGAATCTGGTCAGATTTTTTTTTTAAACCCATTTTTTATTGGGTTGTCATAATATCTGTTTCTAATTGTTATGTATATCAGTATACACAGGAGGATAAAGTCATATAGACTTCAAAGAACACTAATAAAAGGAAGCCACAGCCCAAAACGTAAGAACATTCCCCTAACCTAACCCCAGAAAACTTTTATATGTCTTCTCTTATTATACATCCTCCCTTCCTTTCTAGCAGAGTTGAGTGAGCTTCTGAATTTTAAGTCATGCCTGTATTTTCTGTGTAGATTTTACCATCCACATGTATATCCCTAAACATTACATCATTTGGTTTTGCCCATGTTTGAATTTTATATTCTGTGATTTGTTCCTTTGGTTCATTATCAGACTTTTGTATTCACCCATATTGATACCAATAGCCATAGTATTTATACTACTCTATAACATTTCATTGTGTGACTATACCATAACTTATTAATACATTCTACTGGTAGTGACTTTTGAATTTTCAGGGTTTTTTTTTTCTTTTGTTGTTGTGACCGATATTGCCATAAACATCTCTGTAATATCTTTTAATATCCTATGAAGCTCATAATCTGTAATACACACTTTGGAAAATTCTATACTATGATGTTTATCAGTTGTTAATTATCATAGTGAAAACTTGATAGCAAACCATTCAAAAATGAAGTTTAGTTGAGTTTATGAGGCATGCATATAGCAGAACATTATGTAGATATAAAAATTTATGTTTTATGTATTTATAATGATGCTCAATTAGCTACAATACTGAAAAATCAGTAGCAATTTAAGTGTTTGGCAAAAAGTGATTTGCTAAATAAGTTTATGAGGTGTGCATTGGAATGCTGTGTAGAAGTTAACATTTATGCTTTTGTTACATTTAAGGTCACTTAAGGATGCAAGTAAAAATACCAGTGTGTGACTCTATATACAGAATATGATAAATAATTTTGTAAAATGATAAATAAAAGTTTTGTGTGGAAAAAACAAAGAATAGAGGCAAGTGCTTCAAAGTAATGTAATTAGCTTGGGGTGGAGGGATTACAAAATTTTTTATTTTATTTCTTGATGCTTTTCTATGTTTTCAAATTTTCTGTAGTGTATATGTTATTTTAGAAAAGGAATTGTGAGTCTCGAAGTCCTGCTTTCATCCGAGATCTTTTGAATTACAGACAAATAAGTTCTTTTTTTTTTCCTCTCTGGCAATTGCAGGTGTTTGAAACTAGAAATCTTGTTTGAGAATAACCTAACATGTCCTGAATTAATGTGCAGGCCTATTTCCAAATGAGGCCAGAGTTCTCTGGAGGCTACAAGACATCACCATTTCAGCATTTTCTTCTCCAGTCTCAAGCTGTTCTTTCCAGATGTTCATATTTTCAAACCCTTTTTCTCCTCCCTGTCTCCCCCTCCAGCCATAGCAGGGCTGCTTGAGATGCTGGTGATAGGGAGGTACACAAAGGTCGATGTCTAAAATATACGTTGTGGGTCCTGGTAGCCACGGGAGGCTTCAGCAATCAGGAAAGAGCCTGCGGACCGCCCAGGTGATTGCAGGTTGGTGCAGAATGTCCTGTAAACATGGCCTCTCTTCTTCTGAAAGATGGTAAAGATGCAGCGGGTGCCGGGACCCAAGGACCCAGCGGAGCTGACTTACTACACTCTATACAATGGGAAGCCTTTGCTGGGGACTGCAGCTGCCAAGATCCTGAGCACCATTGACTCCCAAAGGATGGCCTTGACCCTACATCATGTCGTCCTTCTGCAAGCTGACCGTAAGGGGATAGTCTTTTTATTCATTATTTTTAACGCCATTAAATGTTTCCTGCAAATTGAGGTGATGCCCCAAACTAACGTTAATGCACCTGGAACTAAACATATTTGTGTTCTAGAAGGTTCTTAAATCAGTCAGCTATTTCCTGTGTTGTTTGAAGCTATAGGTCTTGGGTAAGGGATATGTTTTGGATATTAGGATGATGATAATGAATTGCTTTGCCCCAAGTCCTATCCAGTCTTTCTCCTAGAAAAACCACCGTGGTTGAGATTGTATTGTCTACTAGGGAGTTAAAGATAATTAGGTTCAAAAGCACTTACAGAGTCCTGCCTGAACTGTGCTCGGTGCTGGCGGACATACAGAAGCAGGCCATACCTGGTCACTGTCTTTAAGGAGCGGAGAAGGAGTTAATGCAGATATAAAGGAGCAAAATGTGAGAAAGTGCAGGGAGGAGGCAGAGTGATCCAAGGCTCAGGGGAGGGACAGCCTACTCTGTAGGGCCACCCAGAAAGAATGAACAGAGGAAGGGCATGAGAGACAATAGTTGCCTCCTCTATGGTGGGTACTACGCTTGCTGCCTTACGTAGCTTTCCTCACTTTCTCCTCTCACTGGGGCAACTGTCTTCAGCTCCAAATCCCAGATACGGAAACGTAGGCTCAGAAAAGTTGCTAAGATTTCAGCAGGAGGAGAGGAAGGGTATGTATTCCAGAAAGAGGGAGGAACATGAGCAAAGAAGGGAGGTGAGAAGTGCCTGGTGTGCTTGAAAAACAAGGGGTTGGAGTTGCCTGGAGAGCAGAAACACGAGGAAGAGCTGATGAGCTCGGGAAAGGGTATTGCTTGGGAGACTGGGGACTTGGATGGTGGGAGAAGGAGATCGAGCATAATACGATAGGCTGTGGGGAGCTAGTGGGCATTTCTGGACAGGGGAGTAGTGTCATTAGAACTACGCAGTATTTGGAGAGTTTAACCTGTCAGCGATGTCTGGGTTGAGAGGAGCAGGACTAGTGAGGAGGCTCTGTGGTGATCCAGGTGTTGGGGACCCAAACAAGGCCTATAAAGAAAACTAGGTGGGGGAGCTTGGTGGAAGTGAGAGACCCCATGGTAGACAGTTTAGGTTTGGCAGCCTGCTGAGCATCAGGCATGGGAGCTCATCCTCTCCCACTGGTTTCCTAGCTGGTGTCCACACTCCTCAAGAACCTGACTCTTGGTTTTCCTCTCATGCTCATCTCTTGCCTTCATCCGGTGTGAGTCAGGCTTCCATGTTGATGTGGAGTCACTTGTTGGCCTGCACATCCTCACAGGCACACCTTTGCTGGAAATGATGGCTACCCTGTGCAGTCTGGGTTTCACAATGATATCCTTAACCCGGAATCTTTTCTTCTGTGCCTCTCCCTTCTCTCCCCATCCTCTTGTCTGGTCAGGTCAGCAACTTGCTTCATCGGTTTTGCTGCATCCTCTTTATGTGAGTTCCCCAGGGTTCCATCCTCAGCTCTTTCTCCCTCTCCAACTAGAGAATGAATTGCGGAGGACAGGAGTGAAAACCACAGCAGGTGCCCAGGAGAGAGGTAAAGGTATTAGGGGTAGAGATCAGAGAAGTGGATGGATTTGGGATCTTCTGCAGGGACAGAGCTGGTGGGGCAAGCCAGTGGATTCTGTGTGTGGTGGAAGAAGGTCAGGGTCAGAAGAATCAAGCATGATTCCCAGGTGTTTGCTTGAGTGCTGCTTGTGGTATCATTTGTTGAGAGACAGGAGAGAAAGAGGCTTATTGGAGTTGGAGCAAGAGTGGGGAGATGGAATGGAGAGTTTGGTTTGGATGCATTAATGTTGAGATGTCTGTCAGACATCCACACAGAGCTCAGGAGCTAGAACCCTGGAGTCATCAACACAGGTAGCAGGTAGAGCTAAGGGAACAGATGAGATTAACCAGAGTAGTGCTGGGGAAACCCAAAGAGGGGAGAGCTAGAGCTAGCAAAGGACACTGAGAAGTAGGAGCCAGGGAGATAGGAAGAAGCCCAGGAGAACATAGGGTCCAGAAACAAGGAAAGGAATGATCTGGAAGGAAGTGAGCTATGGTGTCAACTTCTATTCTTGAGAGGGAATGTACTATAAGGACGGAGGTGAACTGGACTTGGTAAAATTGGTGATGGTTGGTGACCTTGGCAGGAGTGGTTTCCGGGCAGAGGTGGTGGAGATGCTTGGCTAGAGTGGATTGAGGAGAGGACGGGGTTGGGGATGACAGAGAAGGGAAGAAGATTTGGTACACTTGCTGGAGAGGAACATGGGAGATAATGGGGTATGATTGAATATTGATGTGTAATGGAGAGGGAGAACTAGACAGTGAAGAAGAGAGACAAGAACTGCCTTGGAGTGAGGTCCTTAAGGGGACAAGACGGCCCAAGTGAAAGTGGTCAGACTCTGTGAGGAGCAGCGACAGCCCATCCTGTGTGCTGGAAGGGGAAGCGAAGTCCAGGGCTGTGGGTGCCGTTCACGTGGTGCCTTTGGTCATGGACACCTACGAACATTTTCTGTGACTGTTTCAGCTGTCTTGGGACAGAGTGAGGGGAGGCTGGCAACTGAGGCTGAGGTTGCGCATGCGAAGTTTGGCAAGGGTGCAACACGCTGAGACTCTGCAAACTGAAGAGAGAACTCCCGTGAGATTGGCAGGGCTTCCGTCCTCCTCAGGCTCCACTGCTCTGTCCAAACCATTTCTTCCACTCTCTGAAAATCCCAGAGCCTCTGAAACCGCCTCCCCCTTGCTGCCTCTAGAGCCCCAGATATATTCCCCCATAATTCACTGGAGATTTGAACCCAGTTCATTTTCTCTTCTCTCCATCACCTCTCCTGTCCCCAGTCCAGCCTCAATGCTGACCAATCAATCAGTCTGGAGACCTCCGTACTTCTAGGCTTTGTGGTACTTTGGGAAGGGGAAGGAAAGGGGAGCTGGCTTTACTTAGAGCAAGAAGTGAATGGAGTGTGAGGAGGAGAGGTTGAGGCTGTGGGTACTTTACCCATGGTGGTTGATGGGGAACAGTGAAAAGTTGAAGAGCAGGCATAGGAGAGAGATCGAATCAGATTAGGACGTGCACAGAGCATTTTGGAACTGAGCCTGGGATCATCTGGGCATGATGCAGAGGCTGGATCACACCTGCCTGCGAAGTTGCTGTCCCCCCTCGTGGCTCTTCTTTGTTGCCTTCATGGCCCCTTGGTCCTCCCCGTTCCCTTCTGTACTAACTCACATATGTGTCTCCTCTCCATTTCCTCATTGTCTCTTCTTGGACTTCATGGGTCCTTCCCAAATGACTCAACCTCAATCACTCTGCCATTCGTGTACTGTCCATACTGTACCTAAAGTCATCATAATATATGATTCTGATCTCACACCTGCTCCGTTCAAAGAATATTTGGTGGCTCTCCATTGTCCACAGAATAAATTTTGAACTTCTTCAGTGGACCTTCTAAGCCCTCCACCGGAGACACTTAACAAAAGTTCAGGTCCTTTCATGACCCGGTCCGATACTGCCTATGCCAGCCATCCAGCCTCCTTTTCTCTCCTTCCTACTTTGTGCTTCAGCCACACCAAAGGATCCATTCTTCACATGCCCTGGCCCTCCACAGCCATCCCTGACCCTGTCTCCCTTAGTTCCAGACTCTCTTACTGCCCTTACCAAGTGTGGTAGATGGGTTGTTTTCACTCTCCATCCTTCATGAGCCCTCTGAAAGTGCACACCACATCTCATCCATCTTTGACTAACAAGGGGATGCTGTTGGGACATCAAGGGTTTTATGTTGACATCAAATCTGGTTTGATATCGTCATCAAATGTGACCTTGTTGTCCACAAGGCTGTTGAGATATCAAGGATATGTTATGGAATTTTGAGTGGGTGCTGTTGGGACATCGAGGAGGCTCTTCTTGGGATATGGGGGGTGGAGTGCTATTGGGATATTGAGGTCTGAGTTTAGGGAAGTTGTGGGAATTCCAGCCTAGATCTCAGGAGAGGTTAAAGTTAACAGTATATGTTTTAAGAATGCTGTAGATAGGGGTGCCTGGGTGGCTCATTTGCTTAAAAAAAAAAAAAGAATATTGTAGAAATGGATTAGAAATAAATTCCCAGAGAAAATTTAAGGGTCTGCTGGGACGGTGTAGAGCTGGAGGACACACCCTGGGAAATGCCTTCATACGTGGGATCAGATGAGGAGGAAGCTATGGCCAATGAAGAAGAAGAGGAGCAGAGATGTTTTAAATCTCATTTTCTCTTAATGGTTAATTTTTTTAAAGATTTTATTTATTTATTTGACAGAGTGAAACACAGCGGGAGAGGGAACACAAGCAGAGGGACTGAGAGAGGGAGAAGCAGGCTTCCTGCTGAGCAGGGAGCCCGATGCTGGGCTCGATCCCGGGTCTCCAGGATCATGACCTGAGCCGAAAGCAGTCGCTTAACCAACTGAGCCACCCAGCACCCCATTAATAGTTAATTTTTAAACCAGCCAGCAATGTGAACCTGAGATCAATACCTTAAATGGAGAATCATGGTGTTGAATGAAAACCTTGTCCCTCTGAAGGGAGAGTGTTAATGTTCTATGCATTCTAGTGTCTTCTAAATCACTAGGGCCAGAATGCAGGGCCCTGTGTGCAGTGCCCTGTGATGGAGCATGCAATACCCCCTTACCCCCTATCACCTCTGAGTAATGGGCAGCGATGACTGCTGCAGAATCGACCATGTTTCTGGTGGAGGTTTTCACCTGCCCCGTTTGCAGGATCTGGAGTGAGGCGCCCTTCACAGCAGTGATCCAGCTGCTGGAGTAGGGAAAATTCTCCCCACAATGAGGATGACTAGAGTGGGGATTGGTTTATCTTACCTGGCCATCAGACATTATTGCAAAAATGTCACTTTAAGAAAGCGATAGACTGGTCCTTTGGCGAAAGGCATTTGTGTTCATTCAGTCTTTTGACAAATATTTTTGAGAACATTTTATGTGTCCGGCACTTTTTTGGCACTGGAGATATAGCAGTGAAAGAAGCAGACAGAACCCCTGCCTCTGGAGCTCCCATTCTTATGTGGGCAGACCAAATAAGCAAAATAAGTAAAATGTTAGATGCTCATAAGTGCCATGCAGAAAAATGAGGCAGGCAAGGCCAGCGAGTGTCAAGGAGATAAGGGTCATGATTTTAAATGGTTGAGGGGTTAAAAAGAAGATCTGTGAGCAACCATCTGGGGCTACCAAGGGACAAGGCAGAGGGGGAGGGTTTGAGACCCAGCGAAGATGTCACTGATGGAGTAGAGCAACAGCCATGAGGTCAAGGTGCAGGTGAGGGACCACAATTACTAGAGCCCCAAGGGCCACACCCTGAGTGGAATGGGAGCCATGGGAGTCTTTGGGCAGGAGAGTGAGATGAGTGCTCACCAGTGACCTGGCCCTGGGTCAGACCCTCCCGCGCGTGCGCGTGCACATGCACAAGTTATTCCAACTTAGAACTGACAAACTGTGTATTTCAAAGAGATGACTTTTCATAAAACCATCCACCCTCCCTGGGGCTCAGTTTCCTCATCTGCAAATTAAAGATAAGAGTAGCTAGCACCTGAGCAAAGAACCTATCGCAGTGCCTCACACACAGCAGGGGCTTATTATCTTTTCTCTACCCGAGTTTTTGCAAATTATATAGCCCTTCTTGCCTCTTCACTTCTGTACCTGACTTTGCAGTTTTAGATCACTGTGCCAATGAATGCACTGGGTTTGAATGACTTCAGTTGACCTAACTTTACTATCTATTTGACTGTTAAATGAATTTACTAATGTACATAAGATGAATGTAATCTCTCCCTATTTAAATAGAGGTGAAATTATTTTACGTACCGCACCAAGAAGGAACATGACACCAAAATGATTAAGTCAAGTAAAAGCAGGACACGTGTAAATATTAACTCTTGCTAATGAAATATACATTGAGGTATCATGTTCTGATACATTTTTCTTCATGAGGATAGAATAGCATAGCCAAAAGAAGCATATGGTTATTTTTCATGGGAACTCTAAGCTTTAAAAAACATTAATGGCATCAAACTCACTTATAAGTACCAAATTACTAAAAGCAGTGGCAATTAAATGTTTGGTGTCAACAGAAGCATATCATCTAATGAGATGTTTTCAGAAGTTAATAATGTGATTAATCACTGATTGATAAAAACTATGGAAAATAAAATTTTTAATACTAAAGAACTCCAGATCCAAGTGCTGCTGGATGAGAGGCAGATCTTAGCTAACGAGGTACCAGTTGAAGTCGGAAAGGGTGGTTGAAGTCAAAGAGAAAGAACAGCTGACTGTTCACGTGTCACTTATCAGTGGGGTCTCTAAAGTATTCCAGAGTCTTGTCCTCAGCTTTGTGGGTCAAGTAGCCCTTGGAGTTCAACAGGATCAGGAGAACCAACGTATGCTGAGCAGATTTACAAAACACTGATATATAAACCAGATTAGCAGTGTATTAATTTAAAATACAGACTAGAACTGCCGAAAGAGATGGGACTTCTTTTTTTTTTTAATTTTTAAAGATTTTATTTATTTATTTGACAGAGCGAAGCACAGCTAGAAAGGGAACACAAGCAGGGGAAGTGAGAGAGGAAGAAGCAGGCTTTCCGCCAAACAGGAAGCCCAATGTGGGGCTTGAACCCCGGACTCCAGGATCATGACCTGAGCCAAAAGCAGCTGCTTAATGACTGAACCACCCAGGTGCCCTGAGATGGGACTTCTTTAACTGGTCCTTAGTTTTTGCCATATGAAAACCTATATGGGGAGCCAAATTGCAACAGGGATAATGGTAGTTTATTTATACATTCATTCAGCTTTTAATTGAGTACCTACCATGTGCAAGATCCTGTTCTAGACCCTCGGAGTATAGCAGTGAACAAGAGAAAAAAAAAAAAAAACCTCCCTGCTCTCTTGGAGTGTACGTTTTAAGGAAGAGGCAGAGATAGATGATGAGCAAATACATATGTATTGTGTCAGACAGTAATGCATGTTTAAAAGCCTTACCATTCCATGTGTGGCCTGGGGGCCTGTTGCGTGGACAGCATCTAGGAACATGTTAGAAAGGCAGAGTCTCAAGCCTCGCTCCAATTCACAGAATCAGAGTTGTACATTTGAACAAGATTCCCAGGCAGTTGGCATGCACAAGTTTGAGAGGCACTGCTTAAGAGAAAAATTAAGTAGAATGAGGAGGATGGAGAATGCTAGGGGCAGAGATGGCTATCTGATAGAGAGTAGATGTAGTGACACTTGTTTAGAAGCTTGAAGGAAGTGAAGGAGGAGCCATGGATGTCTAGGTGAAGAGCCACTCTAGGTGGAATATTAAGCTGGTGCAAAGGTCCGGAGACAGGAGCTTGTCCAGCACATTTGAGGAACAGTAGGAGGCTGGTGGGCTGGAATAAAGTCAGTTAAGGGAAGAGCAATAGTAAGGCCTCTGTAAGGCCAGAGAGGTAGCCAGGGTGGTTGGAAAAGATCACTTATGGTCTTCTAGAAATTATAAGGACTCTGGCTCTTACTCTGAGGGGAGTGGTAGCCTCTGGAAGGTTTTGAGCAGAGGAGTGTTGTGATCTGAGTTTCTAAAGAATTACTCTGCTGCTGTGTTGCAAATTGTCTATAGAGGACAAGGCAAGATAGGAGGCCACTGCAATAATTCAGTGAGAGATGTTGGTAGCTTGGACCACAGTGGGAGCAGTGATAGAAAATAGTGAACAGATTGTGGATTGATTTAGAAGGTGGAGATGACAAAATTTGTCAATGAATAGGATGTTGGGTGGGAATAAAATGAGAGGGTCAACATTGATAGCAAAGATACTGGCCAGAACAATTGGAAGGAAGGAGTTGCAAGTTATTGAGTTGGAGACTATCATAAGAAGAACGAGTTTGGAGGAGAAATTGAGAGTTGGATTCTAGACATAATAAATTTGAGATCTCTCTTAAGTATCCAATTGGAGGTTGAGTTAGCAGTTGGATGTAGGAATCTAGAGTTCAGGGTAGTGGTCCTGGCTGGAGATCTATCCCTGAACATCATCAGCATACATGGTATTTAAAGCCATGAGTCCCTGAGATCATCTAGGGTATACGAGAACAGAGAACTTGGGTGAGATTAGGGTACAGTATCACCAGGCTGAAACAGCCAGATGCAGTCATCTTGTTCACCAGTATAGACCTACCCCCGCTGGATTGCCCACATCTGCCAGTTGGGGCACAGTCCTGTGGCATGGACAAGTTCTTTCCTGCCCTTTGGCTCTCTTTTCTAGATTTCCTATCTACTTCCTTCCAATAATTCTTCCTTTTTCTAGATGATTGTTTTGGTTACTCTTTTCTTTACTCCAGTTCTAAGAACATATTGGTCTTTCTGATTAGATGAAAGTATCTTCCAGTCTTCCCCACCAGTGATCATGGGGGAGACTTATCCATCTTATGTCAAGGACATTTTCTTTTTTACATTTTCCTAACTCACCTTATATAAAAGCTGAAAGAACCATACAGTGAACACCCATGTTCCCACCACCTAGACTCACAATTAGCATTTTACTATTCTTTCATTATCACATGTTTATCTGTCCTTCTACCCAGCCATCAATCCATCTTATTTTTTCTTGATGCATTTCAGAGTAAGTCACAAACATCAACAGACTTCAACCCTAAACACTTGAGCATGCATATCATTGCCAGAATTGAATACGTGTTTATGATGTTAAGATAAAATTTATAGAGAGTAAAACATATACCATTTCACTTAAGTAAACCATTTGATGAGTTTTGACAGATGTACACACCTGTGTGACCTTAACCCTTTCCTGATAGAAAGCATGACCAACACCCTATTGTTCTTTACAGGTTAGGTAATTCCAATCCCACCTCCAAAGAAGCACCTCCTGTTCTCATAGCACATTCTTCCCATGGACAATATCTTTAGTTACTCTTTACTCTGGCTTTGAGAGCAACCTGACCCTTAGGATTAGACCTAGACATGTCCAAGCTTCCCCAACCAACCCTTGGTGAGGGTAGATCCATCTACTCAGCTATGTTTTTTTAATTACTCACTCAGAGGTGACTTCATTACAGTGTTCAGAGACGTCTCTCTGTGGCCTTTGGCTCCTGCCTCCAGGTCAACTCTGACCCTCAGATGTCTCCTCTCTTCTCTTTGGATTCATGGACATCACCTGTAGGGAAAAGATACAATCCATCTTCCTTTTTCTCTTAGTAATAGTAAAGGCTAGTATTTATTGGGAACCTACTAGGGACTACACCAAAGCTCCACATGTACCTTGTCTCTTGGATGCCTAATAAAGTGATAGCCCCATTTTACAGATGAGGAAACAGAGAGTGAGAGATCTTGAGTAACTGCCAGGGAAAACAGAGACTCAGACATCTTGAGTAATCTGCCCAAGGCCAGAGCCTTTCTGATCTCACACACTCATGTCACCATCTCATAATGCAGGATCAGTGGTGTGGGGGCTACTTTCCCCCTCCCAGTGCCCCTTGTCATGTGCTTTCCTCTGCTTTTCTCACAGCCGTGGTGAAGAATCCACCCAACAACCTGTGGATCATCGCTGCGGTGCTGGCACCCATTGCCGTGGTCACGGTCATCATCATCATCATCACTGCCGTGCTCTGCCGGAAGAACAAGAACGACTTCAAGCCAGACACCATGATGAACCTGCCTCAAAGAGCAAAGGTGCGTGAGGTGCGGAGGAGGGGCCCTGCCTGCCTTTTCTCGCTTGGCTTTTGAGGCCATTGCTAATACCTTCAGACACATTCTAGCAAGCCTTCATTTTGAAGGAGACCTTTTATTTCTTTGGATCTTTAAAAAATTATAGTAAATTATACATAATATAAAATTTACCATCTTAACCCTTTTCAAGTGTACCATTCAGTATTGTTAAGTATATTCACATTGTTGTACACCCTTCCTGTTTATAATCAGGACATGATAGTGAATGCTCGTCCAACGCTCTCTCTTCGCTGTTAAGTGCTTCTGATGCCTTTACATACAGCATCTCAATCCCCCGAGCAATGCTTTAAGGAAGGGCCATTATTTTGCTGGTGAGGAAACTGAGGCACAGAAAATTAGGAACTAGATAGACCTGAAAGCTCGTCTAATCTGACAGCCTCCTTTTACAGAGAGGCGACTTAAGATCACACAGTAAGTAGCACAACTGGTGGTAGAACCATGTTTTTTAGCTCCTAATGCAGGGCTCTTTGGGGGCACATTAGACTCTTACAGGGGTCCTTCTTCCATCGGCTGGAGCGGCATATCATCAAAGGCCGCCATGGTGGGCAGGCTGCAGAGCCTTGTCCCAGTGGTCATAGAACCCCCGTTCGGTGGCTCCACCAAAGCCTGGCTGGGAGCCCCTTCAGCCTGCAAAGCCACCACACCTCTGGGGACTCAGGAAATTCTGAAGGCAACTTTTCCAGTCACATTGCTCTCTTCTTGATACTCCTCAAGGGAAATGTGCTCGTGTCTGATACCTGACATTTCAGTAATACCTCACCATTTGTTGGCTTCTTCATTGGCTCATCACGCCAGCCCTATAAGGTAGGTCATAGTCAGGGCAGGTTTTATAATTTTCACATAACTATTGAGAAACCGAAAGGAAAGAGCGACTGTGGGAATTTATCCAAAGTCACCAGCTAGCGGCAGAAGAGCAAGTCTGGCCCAGACCTGGGTTCTCTCCGCATTATACACCTCTCTGAACCCTGAGATTTGGCAGGGAGCAGCCTGAACTTCTGAGCTCTTTCCACCTGTGCAGGAACAAAATGGTGAAAGGAATTCCATTGCATTGGCATGAATGTCATGGTGATGGTCCTTGCCAGCAGTCATGCCTCCCTAATCCTTTCTGGATGGTCGGTCCCAACTTGCTTTGGCAAAAGAAGTCAAATGGATTTTATTGTTTATTAAGCTAATTCACCTGTTGCAAAGCTGCAGTTTGATCAGATATTCTGTCTATGAAAGAGCTGAACTCCAAAGAATGTTGTTCTGTTTCTGTCGACCCAAAGTCAACCGCTTTCCAGAAGCAGCGCAGTGTTGGCAATGGTCCAAGCAGTGAGACGAGAAGCTGTTTTAAGAAGGGGTATTTCATTCCCGTCTTAGCTTAGTTACAAATTAAGCCTTTCAGACATAACAGTAATTACCAGAATCTAATTGCAGCCGAGTCCGGGAATGCAAAACCTGCCACACGGAGGCTGTGAATGCCAACTTTGTGTTACAGATTGAGCCAGAATTTTATTAATTTGCCAAGGTGAGGTGGGCAGTCCACGATTTCAGCATACCTTCTGGCTGGAAAGCTGTTTGAAGCTGGAAGAGATTCATGTTTATGGGTTTTCATCGCCCCTCTTATGTTCCTACCTGGGGTGTCCTGCTTGAAGAGCTACCTGATGGATGTTGACAATCAAGCCAATTTACATTCCAAGAGAAGACTGGCTTCACTTATGTGTGGCAGTGCTGGTTGTTTTCTCCCTGATGAGACTGAGCTGCGCACTTTGATTTGCAAAGCCCTTTTATCACAAGAAGCCAGCGGGGTGGAACTGCTTCTTTCTTACTGCAGCCAGCTCTTGCAGCCCAGGGACGCTGCAGTGTTGGAGAGAAGAGAGCCCCTGCATCACTTCTCGCCACCCGTGTGTGTGAGCAGAATTCATTTAATGCCAAGGCATGGGGCAGAATGAAAAAGTTGGCCTTTGTGACCAATCCAGAGAGCGGGAGGATGGTCTCCTAGTTTCCAGGAACATCAGTGTGTCTTTAGAATGCAGGGTGCGGCAACATTCCCGGGATCCCTGCTGAGACTCAGTAATTGATTTGACACGCGAAGGGGAGGTGAGTGAGTGCGCATGTGTGCCTGTCCTGGGAACCAGGACCGGGACGCACATGCCCCCACTCTTCTGCAGAGACAAGGTACCATAGACGGAACCCTGTTAACCATGGTGGTCACCTGGGCTTCTGTAGGTGGAATGTTGAGAAAATGATAAATGCTGGAGGGCCAGGCATCAGGGCTTTTGTGACCTTCTTTCTTCCCAGTTCATTTCTTTTTACTCTTTGTTCATTGGATTCACAGCCTTTGCCCAGTGGTTCCCTTCATATAATTGATGAGAACATGGCTCCCTGGAACAGGCAGCCTTACGGGAAAGTAGTTAGGGCCACCTCCAGATGCAGGATGGAGCTTGGAGGGCCCGCAATGGTTGGCATGACCATCTGCTCGGGACAGGTCAGTCACCCCCTAAAGATGCCCAGCTGTTTCTTCTCTTTCATATACTGTCTGTATGACCTGTATTTAATCTCTTTGTGCCTCAGTTTTCCCATCTGTGAAATGGGGATGATAACAGTATTTATTTATTTATTTATTTATTTATTTATTTATTTATAGCTTGTTGTGAAGGTTAAGTGAGCTATGAAAGCCACTTTGAGCTGGGCCTGGCACATAATATTACTTACAAGTGGCCCTTTATTTTTTTTTAAATCAACTAATTAACATAGAGGATATTATTAGTCTCAGAAGTGGAGTTCAGTGATTCATCAGTCACATATACACCCAGTGCTCATTCTGTCAAGTGCCCTCCTTAATGCCCATCACCCAGTTACTGCATTCCCCCTCCACCTCCCCTCCAGCAATGCTATTTGTTTCCTATGATTAAGAGATTCTTGTAATTTGTCTCTCTCTCTCTGATTTCATCTTATTTTATTTTTCCTTTCCTTCCCTCTTGTTCATCTGTTTTGTTTTTAAATTCCATGTATGAGTGAAATCATATATTTGTCTTTCTCTGACTTATTTTGCTTAGCATAATACCCTCTAGTTCCAACCATGTCATTGCAAATGGAAAGATTGCATTCTTTTTGGTGGTTGAGTAATATTCCATTGTATATATGTACCACATCTTTATCCAGTCTCTTGGTTGGCCCTTATTATTATACATGCTTCTTTCTTAAAAGGCCTGGATAACATGTCTACCTTTGAAACTGTTGTGGATTATTTTGATCTGATAATTTTACAAAACTTGTTGATGCAACTATAGATACTTCATGATGTCTCAGTGGTGTCAGAGGTCATTAGTGTGTGTCCAAGGGCAATTAACAAATTGCAGGTCATTTTAAAATTGAAGGTTGAAAGACCACTACCCATCAGTCAGAAGAGCAAGGGACTTGTCTTGAGTCTTCAGCACTTAGCTGTGTGATCTTTGGCAAGTCACTGAACCTCTCTGAGCTTTTGTGTTCTTACTTGTAAAATGAAGACTGTGATGTTTACCCTGCTTCCCCTGGGGGGTTGTGAGCATGAAAGGAGGTGTTTTGCAAACTGTAAGTACTGAACATATGGGAGAACTGTTATTATTAACCTAGTAACAATGGGCCACCCTTGAACTTGTCATTCCTTAATGTCTTTCTGCTCACTCATCGTTAACCTAGTCCACTGAACTATCTAGCTGATAACTTCAACCCAAGGTGAAGTGTGAGAGGCCAAATACAGGGAGCATGGGGGTAAGAGGGAGAAGGCCAGAGCCAGCTTATTGTCCTCACTAGGTTCTTGGGAAATCTTAGCTGCCATTAGAGACTCTCAGTTCCTCACCCGCAGGCAAGGAGTCTCAGCACAGGAGCCAGGCCAAGTACAAGAGCAGATGCCCAACCAAGATGGCAAGCTGCAGGAGAGGAGAGGCCACAGGAAGAAACATCTGGGAGTGCTTAGATGTTCTAGTTCTGCACCAGGCAGAACTGGGTGCAAATCTCTACCTCACCACAGACCAGCTGCATGAGGCTGGGGAAGTGGTTTAAACTCTCCAAACAACAGTTTCTTTATCTTTAAAGTGGGGAACTGTAATAGTAATCCCCACTTCCTTGAACTACAGTGGGGTTGAAGTGTCATAATTGATGTCACACATTTGGCACTCTACCAGAAATGTCAAACGTTCCTTAAGGGAAGGGGCCTGTTTTTATTTATCTTCATATCTCCAGCACCAGGCATAGTCCCTGGCACAGGCCAGTGCCCAAGAACTCTAGTCAGCACTATACCAAGCAGGATCATGAGGGCTTGGGGGTATTACGGAAAAGGGGCCAACAGGAGGTATGGCTGAGCAGGTGGGTCCTCCAGGCTGTGTGGGGCCTGAGTGCCTTGCTGAAGAGTTTGAGTGCTATGAAACATTTTTAATGGGGGGGGGGTGATAGGACTCCCTATCAGGGAGATAGCTTTGGAAGCTTGTCAAATGTGAGCCTAGAAAGGACCTGAATGGAAGCAACAAGACTGAGCCAGGAGAGAGTAAAACAGTGGACCTGGGGAGGAAAGGTCAGCTTCTGGAAACAATTCAGTTGAATCCACTTGGTGACCATTGGTTGGGGTAGCAGGCAATCTGGAAGTCTAAGAACATGACCTTCTTCAAAGGCTCATTCTGTTTCACGCGGCCCCATAGGAGGGAGGGAAACGAACAGACAAACTCTATATCAGAAGCACGTTGCCAGATCCTGGCACAAAATGTCCGGGGTCACCATCTGGGTCAGAGTGTGTGTGTCAGGGCAGAGGGAGGGGCTGCACACACTTCCCTGGGAATTAGGGGAACTGTCCACGGCGGAACTACAGACAGCCTGACAGAAGGAAGCTTTGCTGGATTCAGCAATAAAACTTCATCCTGTCCTGAGATGCAGTAGGAAGATTCACAGGTTGGGCCACAGCCCTAGACCCTTCCATCTAGCTGGACGCTCTCTGCTACATTTCTTGGCAAAATTCACTGCTGAGGGTTGAACTCCTCACCATGTCAGATTCTGAGGGAACCCGTGTGGTGGAGGTTGAGTTTTGTCCCCAGATTTTCTTGAAGAGAATCACTGATTTCTATTTCACCCGACTGTGATTTAATAGGAAGGTGAACGATGTAACTAATATTGACTGAGCACTTACTATGTGCCAGGCATTTCACTAAAGGCTGAATGTGCATTTACTACTTAATCCACATGGTGTGTCTTTGAGGGTGATTAAATCACTTTCACATACTTACATATTTGGTCCTGTTTACCCCATTATTATCTCCATTTTACAGGTGAGAAAAACCAACACGCTGAGAATTTCAGTGTCTTAGCTGAGGTCACCCAGCTAATACATGGTAGTCGGGATTGGAACCCAGGTAGTCTGTTTCAGAGCTAGTCCTCGCCACCATCCCACTGTCCTGCCTCCAGTCACGGTTGTGTGGCTCTGGGGCTGAAAGCAGAGCAGAGACACTCCCAAGAATGGTTTAAACATACTTCTGGGTTTTTTATTGCCCCACTAATAGATGTCTGTTGGGCTTTGCTCACAGCTGCCCTGTTCACTTGGGATTTCAGACACTGTGCAATAAAAGCCTTGCTAATTACCCAGTAATGAATCATAGGAGAGCCATAGGTTTGGATGTGAATGATTCCATAAATCCCATTTTATCATTAATGATGGTACCTCCTCACGTGTGGAAGCACGTTTCTGTTTTCAGATCTGCTATTCCCCTCTAATACTCAAGGCTGGTGTAGGTAAAGCAGATCTGATTGTCTTCATTTCTCACATGAGAAAATTGAGGTTCAGAATTTAAGTGACCTGGTAAAGTCCCACACCTTCTACTACACATAAAGCCATGTGCAAGTGGGGCTCAGGGATGACAGAACACTCCAAGGCAGGACATGATACAGGACCTATTTGACACATCAATTAAGCATCTCTCATTAGAGGCACGGGGGTGGCTCAGTCATTAAGCATCTGCCTTCGGCTCAGGTCATGACCCGGGATCGAGCCCCGCATTAGGGTCCCTCCTTGGCGGGAAGCCTGCTTCTGCTGTCACTCCCCTGCTTGTGTTCCCTCTCTAGCTATGTTTCTCCCTGTCAAATAAATAAAATCTTAAAAATATATATTGAATGTTTAAAGAAAAAGATTCTCTCATTAGCTGTATCTTGTGACTTCAAACTGGTGGTCTAGAAAGAAGTTTGTTCTCACACACATACTTGCGTCTTGTTTATACTCTTCATTTTTCTAAGTAAGTCTTGTCTAAGAAGATTCTATAGCTGGGTGGAATGAACACAGTTTCTGATTTTGCAGACAGGAATTCTGGGGGAGATTTGAGTTAACTGTTGTTCATCAGAAAGCTAAGTGCGGGCCTGTCCCATGCACTCTCCTGCCCGTCTCCTTTTCAAGCCGTCATTCGAGTCACAGTCTATCAGCAATCTGACCGCAAATCCATTTCCTCTCTGCAGCCTGTGCAAGGCTTTGATTATGCCAAGCAGCACCTGGGCCAGCAAGGGGCTGATGAGGAGGTCGTCCCTGTGACTCAGGAGACCGTGGTCCTCCCACTCCCTGTTAGAGATGCTCCTGCCTCTCAGGAAAGAGACATCGCCCAGGATGGAAGCACCATTAAGACCGCCAAGTCCACTGAAACCAGAAAGAGGTAGGCATGGGGCCAACTTCTGCCTCTCCACCTCAGCAAGGGGGATAATTGATGGTGAAGCAGCTGAAGCCCTTGAGTTAATGCCGCTTTTCTCTTCCAAAATTCCCCTTCATGCTTGCTTGGAATGTTTGAGAAGGAGAGTAAGAGCGAAGACAAGAATCATTAACACTTACTTCTTGTGAGCCATGCTTTGTGAGGTTTTATATCACCGATTAGCCACAACAGCAGAGTTTTAACATGCAAGTGCTCATAGGGGAATCTGAATGAGGTGCTGTGGGAAAGAGAGGAGAGGGAGCTTAATTCTGATAAGGCCAAGGGTGGTGGAGGAGCTTATGTTTTAGCCGGGCCTCAAAGGTTGAGTGGAATGTCAATGGCTGGGGAGAGATCAAGGTGTCCAGTCCAAAGGAGCTGGGAGAAAAGAGGGACCAGCACACATTCATGCACTGGTGCATGTCCCTAGGATTTATAGTTCACAGTGGTTGGGGTGCAATGAAGGATGAAACCAGATGGATGAAAATTATGGAAGGGCTTGACTTCCAGGCTAGGGAGTTGGACATATGTTCTCTGGGCAATGGGAAGCCACTAAAAGTTCTTCTGCAAGACATAACGTCTAGCCTATATTTTAGAAAGACTACTGCAGTGGCAACGTGGATGATAGAAGGGAGAGGTTAGGCTAGAGGCCAGGAGACTTGTTGTAAGGACTTTACAATAGTCTTATAAAGAGGTAATGAACTCTATGGCAAGCCATGTTGACTGGCCAAACCAACTCCCATTGCCAAGTCCCTTCTCTCCTTTGCCTGAGACCACAGTGGAGACTGGGAGAACTACCTCACCTCTGCATCCGTCCTACTCTCTCTCCTTTCACCTGACATATTTGTTGAATGCTATTCATCAGGCACTGGGGATACTGCAGTGAACAAGAAGACACAGTTCCTACTCTTGTGGTGCTTACAGTCTGGTGGGGAGAGCTAGGAAATAAACAAATAGAGAAATATATGCATGATAGGTTGGGTGGTGATGGGTATGAAGAAGAAAACCAAAACAAGAGGATAGAGCAGTGGAAGGGGCAGGAGCATGATGCTATTTTAGCTAGGAGGTCAGGGAAAGCTTTTCTGATAAAGTGATACTTGAGAAAGGCGTGAATGAAATGATGTGTAAGCTTCAAGGCTATCTTGGACAAAAATGTTTCGAGCAGATGGAACAGTATGTGCAAAGTCCCGAGGAGGAAATCTCTTCACATGCTTGAAAAAGAGCACGAAGGCCAAGGAGGCTGATGTGAATGAGGGAGGAAGTGGTGGCAGATGGGTCAGAGAAGTTGCCTTAGGTTAAACATGTCAGACTTGATAGACCAAAGTCAGGACTTGGAATTTTATTGTGAGTAAAGATCAGAAGTCATTGGAGGGCTTTGAGAAGAACAGTGACATGCCGTGCCTTGCAGTTGTAAAGGCTCGCGCTGGTTGCTGTTTGGAAAACAGAGGGTAGGGAGACCAAGCAGAAGCAGAGAGACAGTCAGGTGGCTATTACAGTAGTCCAGGTGAGACATGGCGATGTGGGCCAAGGCATGGTGCTGTGAGAAGTGATAGGATTCTAGACATGTTTTAAAGGAAGAGCTCACAAGACTTGCTTTGCAGACAGGTTGTTGTGAGGAATGGAAATAGAGAGGGACGCATGTGCCACTGGTTGGAGGGGTGTTGGAGAGGACCAGAAGAGAAGAAATGTGTAGGGGAAGATCACAAGTTTGGATGTGGGTGCGTTAAGCTTGGGATGCCTCTTAGACACACCAGTGGAAGTGTTCAGAACTCAACTAGCTGTGTGAGTGTGCAGTTCAGAGGAGGGGTCCAGAGTAGGAATATAAATGGGGGCATTGTCAGCATTTAGTTATTTAAAACTATGGCACTGAACGAGATCACCTAGGAGACTATAGGTAGAGAAGAGATCCAAGACCTGGCCCCTGGAACACTGCAATGATTAGAGGTCTAGATGATGAAGGAAAATCAACATAGGAGACTGAAAAGCATTGACAGGGGAGGAAGGCATGGGGAGGACCAAGCAGGAATGGAATCCAAGAAGCCAAGAGAAGGGAGTAATGTGAGAGGGGAAGGAAGGATTGTCTGTGTCAAGTACATAAATTTTGCACTGGAGTCATGCAACAAGGTTCTGTGTTCTTCCCTCCAGGAGGTCTTGGCACCTCGGAGAGAGGTACAGAGAAACAGCAGGTTGGATTCCAGCTTGGGTAGGAAAGAAGGTGGAGGAGATATGGATTAGTTCTTTATTGCTCCGCCACTAAATCCTGCAGAGCTTAGCAGTTTAAAACAACCACCATTTTCTTTAGCTCATGAGTTTTTGTGGCTTAGCATTTTGGGCTGAGCTCTGGTAGGTGGTGGTTCTGGGCTGAGCCAGGCTTGGCTGATCTCAGCTGGGTTCACTCATGCATCGTAGTCAGACG
>PITA01015541.1:0-49773 GCA_004023965.1 Spilogale gracilis
TTCATCCTTTCTGACGGAGGCATAGTACTCCATTGTATATATGTACCACATCTTCTTTATCCATTCATCTGTTGATGGGCACCTTGGCTCTTTCCACAGACTGGCGATTGTGGCCATTGCTGCGATGAACATTGGGGTACATATGGCCCTTCTTTTCACTACTTCCGTATCTTTGGGGTAAATGCCCAGTAGTGCAATTGCAGGGTCATAGGGTAGCTCTATCTTTAATTTTTTAAGGAATCTCCACACTGTTTTCCAAAGCGGCATAGCCAGGTTTTTAATATTCACAGAGTATTGTGGATGAAGGGCTAAGTCTCCAGAACATTCACAACCATTTGCATCATAAATTCCAACTCCACGGAAAGGAGGAAGGGGAATACCTCCCCACCCCCACCACTACCAACAGTAGGAGGTTAAGTGAGAAAGAAAAGCCCTGAAAAGTTTAGCAAGGACAATTTACATTTGCCCTTGAAAAGCAGATGTAGGATCTGGGATGTATTAGGCAAGCATTCATTCAGCTGGTAATAATAGAAATCCCAAGCTTTGAGGGTTGAAATATGGGGGCGGGGCATATTTTTCTCACCTAACAGGATGTCTGGAGCTAGGCAGCTGCTGGCGGTGGGTGAGCAGCTCCACAATCTGATGCAGTGCCTCTGTGGTTCCCTGTCACAAAACAGCTTCCAACACATATCCAGATAGGAACTCAATTACAGGCCACCCCTGGCTGCAAGGGAAGCTAGGAAAGCCAATGTCCAGGTTTTCCAATACTTATGGGAGATATAAGCAAGCGAGAAAGTGTTTAGAATGGGGTTGGGCCAGGCAGTTCATAAACCTAAGACGACTGGGTTGGCATGCCTTCCACCGCTCCATCCTTGTGGCAAACGCTGCTAATCAACCAAACTTGGCTAGGGCCTTGATACTCTTCCCAGTGGAGTTTTCCAAGCAAGTTCTCCCAATTAATCAGAGCTGGCTCATGAGATGAAGCCCATCTTCTCTCTCTGATTATTTTCTGCTTTCATGGCAACTCCAAGGTATGACAGGAAAGCTCTTTTAATAAAGATAATGACAGAGAGCATGTGGGTGGCTCAGTGGGTTAAAGCCTCTGCCTTCGGCTCAGGTCCTGATCTCAGGGTCCTGGGATCGAGGCCCGCATCGGGCTCTCTGCTCAGCAGGGAGCCTGCTTCCTCCTCTCTCTCTGCCTGCCTCTCTGCCTACTTGTGATCTCTCTCTGTGTCAAATAAATAAATAAAAATCTTTAAAAAAAATTTAAAAAAAGAAGATAATGACAGAGCTTAAACATCCAAATTGTAGACCCACAGGAAGAGCTGAGATGGTCTTTACTTCTGACTCGGTGCCTTCATCCTGAGGTAAAAGCTTAGAGGCACTGCAACAAGTAGTCTGTGGTAAGTCTTCCCTTCTGTGATCAGGGAACACCTGGGAAACAAGCCTAGACAATAATTCTTATTCTTGACACTTAGCACCTCAATAATCAGCCATTCACTAGAATGCAGTATCTCCATGGTATAGTGATCCCATCCTCGGTGCTTTCAGTGT
This sequence comes from Spilogale gracilis, assembly GCA_004023965.1. NCBI lineage: Eukaryota > Metazoa > Chordata > Mammalia > Carnivora > Mephitidae > Spilogale > Spilogale gracilis. The sequence goes on from PITA01015541.1 coordinate 1,555, forward strand.
ATAAGCATTTGTCTGGAGATGAAAGGTTCTTTCGCTTGCCACTGCTGGAATGTCAAATGACAAAGCCTGGAGACATGGGGCTCCGACTCTTGGTTTCAGCTCAGGTCATGATCTCAGGCTCGTGGGATTGAGCCCCGCATCGGGCTCTATGCTCAGTGCAGAGTCTGCTTGGGGCTCTTTCTCCCTCTGCCCCTCCCCCTACACTCACCCACCTTCACTCTCTCTCAAAATAAATAAATGAATCTTTAAAAAGACCAAAAAAGCTGGAGACAGCGTGTGGTCTCCAGAGACAGGTTGTGCTTTCCAAAGATGACCACAATAGCTCCCTTCACATATTCATCTCCCCGTGAGTCTAGGAAGGCTTGTCACTTAGGAAGGCAAGTGACTTGCCCTTGGAGCTCAAATCCACCATGTAAGAATTCCAGCTTCTGTGAGGCTGCCATGCCAGGAAGATGCATAGGTCAGTGGAGAAGAGGCCTGCAAGTGGCCCACCAGCAGTCAGTCTTCAAGTCCTCCATCCAGGCATCAGATGTGTGAGTAGGAGCTTCAGATCGCCCTAGCCTTCCAATCTTCCCAGCTGAGGCCCCAGACATGTGGAGCAGGAAAAAAAGTCCATTTGCATTGTGCCCATTTCGCACTCTTGGCCCACAATATCAGTGAGCATAACAAGATGGTCATTGCTTTATGCCACTAAATCTGGGGCCATAATACCCACAATTGTTCCAAAAGTCCCAAGAAATGAATAACAAGCCACCAATCCCTATCTCTCCACCAGCAGCTCCTGAACTTTGAAAGCACTCATCTCTCTTACCCTGACTAACTCTATCAGCCACTGCCCTGGGCAAGATAGAGTGGGTCTGGAAGGACTTTTCTTTTATAAATATTTTATTTATTTATTTATTTATTTGAGAGAGAGATAGATCACAGGTAGGCAGAGAGGCAGGCAGAGAGAGAGGAGGAAGCAGGCTCCCTGCCAAGCAGCGAGCCAGATGCAGGCCTCGATGCCAAAACCCTGTGCCGAAGGGAGAGGCTTTAACCCACTGAGCCACCCAGGTACCCTGGAAGGGCTTTTCTGACAGGAAAAATCTCCTGGAGGGCTGATCTTTCTTAAGCCATGCAGCATGATGGGCAGTGTATGAAAGGAAGAAAACCACTTTACCACCTCAGGAACATAGGCTCCCACACAGAGGGCTTGCTGTGGCAAACTTGTGACTATGAGCTAGTGAGAATTCAGCCTGGAATGTTTTCCCGCCCCTGGAGCTTACCCAGTACTGCAGAGAAAACACCTCAAGTTGAGGCCTCATTGGTAAAATTACTAAATTCTCCAAGATTTAGCTTAAAGAAGGCCCCTTGGGTTTTCATCATGGAGAGGAGGATTGGGAGTAAGAAGGAGGAGGAGGCCTCTGGAGGGAGAACAGTATTCATGAGGGTAAGTCACTTTCCTCCCCACCCTAGAGGGGAGAGGGAGTGGGTGCTGTTTTGTTCCTTAGGGATTCCTGATTAAAAACTTCAGTTTAGAAAGGAGGTCCCCAGAAGATTCGCCCATAAAGTTTGGGTTTTATTCCAGAAAGGAAGACTGATGTCTTGTCTTTCGCTTGGCTACTTGCTTGGCGGCTGAGTTCCCACCCGAGTGCTGGGCAAGGGGCCGGGCAGAGCTGCCAAGGTAGACGCGCTGCTGGGCGGGGTGCAAAGATACCTCTCACATTCCCCGGTCTCAAAGAGATACATGAGGGCTCTGGTCAGCCTTCAGATGCCAGTTTTGGAGTCTGGGCAAGGAAATGGAGATTGGGGCTACAGTGTGACCAGATTGCTGAGTGTGGAACAAAGAGACCTGCAGAACTGAGGAGCTTGGGGAAAGTCACATCTTGGAGGGGCCGCCAAAGCCAGGGATCTAGTGCCCTGCCCTGGGGGGGGGGGGTGAGAGGCTGCCTGTACTGAGACTGAATCCCGACCTAACTTCAAGGCAGGCTCTTGCTTAAAGAGACAGGGCCTTCCTTCTGTTTGGCAAGAGGAGGTGGGCAGGGAAGGGAGTGGACCACTCTCCCTCCCACACTTCAGACCCCTGGAGCCACAAGCTTAGCCTGAATTTTAGGAAAGAAGGAAAACACGAGGTTGAAGTTCTAAAACAGAACTGAATTTTAACAAGCAGACCTCACTATTTTAATAACTGAAATAAGGCCGAGTTCCACAAGTGGACTGAGATGACATTAAAGAGAGCCCTCCATCCAGCCGCAGAACACAGCTGGGGACAGAAATCCGGGAAAATAAAGCTATTTTATCTATGCACCCGCATGGGTTGTATAATCAGCAATCAAACCGGTGACACACTTAATTGACTCCCAAGCAGGGACTGCAGTGGATGGGGTGTGAGTCCAGGGTCTCACAGCCTGAGGTGAATGGGCACTTGACAGCTGGGTGCCCTTCAGCACATCAAGAGAAGTCCCCGAGCTCTCAGTTTCGTGTTTGTGAAGCGTTAACAAATCCTATGTCCCAGAGTTAGGAGATTTAAGTGCAGTAATGTCTATATACGTCCACAAATAAAAAGGAGTTGCTTTTTGCTCTCTGGTTGCTCCTCCACATGTCATCTTCCTGGTAAGGTGACCTCCTTCCTTTCAGCTCTGTGGGTCGCTGCTCCTCCCCTGTCCGTGGCTGAGCAGCTTTTCCCGCTCGCATATCACTGACCTCTGGTGAAGTAAGGTTCTTTCCTGCCCAGAGGTCCTGTCTGATCCCCCCCATTCCACACCACAGAGCTGTCCCTTGCAGGCCCTCAGCAGTGACCACCAGACACATCTTCTTTCTGCCCCCCTAACTATCCTCCGTCCCTTTGCGAACCCGGGACCCCATAGCACAGTGCCTTGCTGATGGACATTTTTTTAAAAATCAAGGCATAACTTACTATGGTAAAGTGTACAGATCTTAATGTACAGCTCAGTGAATTCTTACAGATGGGATACGCCCATGAGAACACTCTCTGGGTCAAGGTTTTTAAAAAGTAGATCCCCTCCCAAAAGGCTTCCCTGCTCTTTCCCTGTCAATACCCTCCTCTGCCAGAGACAACCAGCATTCGGATCTTTAAGCCACACATTTGTTCCACCTGGGGTTGAACGTCTAGGTGTAATCATACTGGGTGTAGGCTCTGCTCTCTGACTTTGCTCAGCACCTCTCTGAAATTCATCCATGCTGTTGCATGTATCCGTAGTTTGTTCCTTTCCATTGCTGAGCGGTATTCCCTTGTATGAAGATACTGTAATTTGTGTATCTGCTCACCTTGATGGTCATTTATTTGAGTTTGTTTTCCATCTGGGGCCATTACGAATAGAGTTGCCATAAACATGTACTGAACTTGTTTTCATAAACATACGCACTCCCTTCTCTGGAGTAAATCCTAGGAGTGAAGCACTGAGTAATCGGGTAGGTGTGTGTTTAGCTTAAATAGATACAGTGGGCATTTTATGAATGCCATCTCTTAGAAGAAATGAGTCAATGAATGGATGAAATTTCAGTACTGCTGCTCTCGGGTACTAAGGAATATATGAATTTGGGGTAAAGAGGAGTTTCTTTTAAATAAAGTCCTTTGGGCTGACAACAGTTTCAGGAAGGATCAAGGCTTCAAAGGGCAGGGGGCAGGGAGAGAGAGGGACTGCATGAAAGACCCCTTGGAAGAGGCGGTCAGAGCTGGGGTGAGATGGAGGCTGGCAGGGGCTTTCCCTCAGTGCTCAGCGCGGAGGCCCCAGGATGGAACACGATCCACACACGACCTGACCCCCAAGGGGAGCGGTAAAGCACGCTTCCACGGATTCTCCGCCATGGTCCCTAACTGGTTGCCTTCACTGTGGGAGTCTTTAGTCATAAAACACTTAACTGCCAAAACATTATCCATTCAGCCATATGATATCAGCCATATGTATCATACGATACGATACTGTATCAGCAATGGAATCCATAATGAGCGCAGCTGTCAGTCAACGCTCCTCTGGGGAACACAGGAGGCCCAGAACACGCCCCTCTCTTGCCATTCTAGCTTCTCCTCTGTGCTGAGACCCCCACTACCACCTCCGAGTACTGTGGGGTCTGCTCTTAAAGCTCACTCAGCCTTAGCTACTGCGACCACTTTCGAACCGGCAGCCCCCTCCCCAATTCCCAGGAGTACTGGAGTGCTTCCTGCACCTCAACAGGGAATTATGGGAGAGTAAAATGACTGCAATTAATGGTGAAATTTCAGACTTTGGGAGGAAGGGGGGTTGAGGAAAGAACAATGGAGACATCCCAATCTCCCCAAATCTCACCTGATTTGCCTTGCCACATGATTGGTCCTGCTGATAATATTTCTCTGCACTTCTGATGAGTCTCAAATTAAAGATCCTTAACCTGCCCTGGGTGGGCCTTTCTTATCTCCAGGCTTTTGCACACACACACACACACACACACACACACACACACACACACGCTTCCTACATTTTGGCCACTCTCTGCCCTCTACACTTCCAAGTTCTTTTCTCAGAGCCTCTGCAAATATGGCCCCTGCCTACTTGTGCCCTCTTCCTACTTCCCACTTCTTGCCAATTTCCTTTTATTCCTTCAGCTTAACAGACTGTCATTCCTGGTCCTCCATTCTACGGAAGGTCCCCCACAGAGACTCAAGGACCACTTAGAGACATAGGTTTCCTGCCTAGCTCTTCTGACTCTTGAACTCCTTTTTTTAAAAAAAAATATTTTATTTATTTGAGAGAGACAGTGAGAGAAAGAGAGAGAGAGAAAGGGAGAGAGAGAGAGAGAGAACACAAGCAGGGAGAGTGGCAGGCAGAGGCCGAGGGAGAAGCAGACTTCCTGCTGAGCAGGGGGCTTGATTCGGGACTCCATCCCAGGACCCTGGGATCATGACCCGAGCTGAAGGTAGCTGCTTAACCCACTGAGCAACTCAGATGCCCTGACTCTCTAACTTTTGAAAATTACTTGTGTGGTACATGGGTGACATCTATCCCCCCACCCCCCATAATAGGAACATAAACCACAATTGGATGTGGGTTTTCACTGCCTAACTCAAGGGTTGACACATCATACAAACTTAATCTAAACCTATGGCATTCAGGAAGGGAACAAATGGTCTTTATTCACCCCCATGCCTTCCATGATAATTATCACCTTAAGGTAAAGTGCAACATCATTATCTGTGCTATCATTAATGGACCCAAATCTTCAGTTATGTGGTTTCAATTGTACAAATTTTGGGGGAACAAAAATTCTAGGTTTGTCTCCTCCCATTGGAAAACAAATATTTTTAAAGACGATTTTGCCCAAGCACTGGAATTGAGTTTAAATTAGCCATTTAACCTTCAGGATCAACTATCAGTTCTGACATTGGCATCAGTGGGAGGCTCTTGTCAGTTCTCAAGTAGTGACCCTTCTGAATTAGTCTAATTATCCAGTTTGTTGATCACTTGGCTCCTGGGCTTTCCTTGGTCCACTCATCCTCAGTCTCTGGGAGATATTCCATGGGCCTCAATCTCTTTAAATTCCCATCTCCTCTGTCAAATGGGATAATAAATCCAGAAAGTGGGATAATAATGAGTGCCCCCCTGGGAGGGTGGTTGTGAGATTTGGGTTCAGCACAGGTCCTGGCATGTGGTAAGGGGTCAACAAATGCTATGGTCATCGTTGAAATCATTCCTATTACACAGCACCTCAAGGGAGTCTTTAACCTGAGACCTTGCAGAGAGAAGGCAGAAGGATCTTCCGGAAATGTCTGAGCTCACAGTCTGTACTGATAATAGATACCTCGTGAGGCGAAGCACAGACTGACCACCTAAAAAGGAAACATGAGGCTCCAGTGTTGATCTCTGGGTCTTCTTATTAAGCAGCATTCTTGGCCATGAGCAGCTGGGCTAATGGTCTTCAGGCTGATCCTGGCCAGTCAGTGATTGGTGGGCCCAGGCCTCCCTTGTGCCTACATCTACAGTCGAGTCTTATACATTGCTTAGGCACCCGGTCAGCGAATGTTCTGAGGAAGGTTGGGTTGTACTTGCTGACTGGAGAGGAAGGACTGTGGAGGAGCCCCTTTGTCCAGATGGCATGGGCTTCGGGCCTGCTGGGCATCCTCTACTCCCTGCCAGGATACACAGTACATTCAAAGCCCATCCCAGAGTGGAGGTAGGGGGAGTGGCTGCCCAAAAAACAATCCCCCACTGAAGCCACAGCAAGATATTCCCTGTGACTATCAAACCTTTCCCAGTAGCAGCCCCTGAAATAGCTCAGGTGAGCTCATCCCTGCTAGTCACTGCTTAGTGACTTAGGGTCTAACATTTGGAGCAGCAGCTCGTCCTCTTGCAGTGCTCTGAAGGAGCTAGTTATCTTGAGTTTATGGGTAATGGAGGCCAGGGGACAGGCTTTGCTCAGGGACAGCCAATGATTCAGCAAAGAACCAAGCCTCTGGCTGTTTTTCTAAGTCTTAGCCCATGTTTCTCTTCTCTTAGGCATGGCCTCTGCTGACCTTGACAGACATAGCTTACCTCTCACTGCTGTCAGCCCTGGCCACCTCCCTGGGCTTCAGACAAAGTAGCCCTTTCCTGCCTCAGGGCCTTTGTGCTCCCTGTGCTCCCTTGACTGAGAAAGATGTTACTTCAGTGTATATGCCACTGCCTCTGAGAAGCCTTCCCTGGTTACTCTAAAGGAGCATTCACCAGTCACTCTCTTACCACCCACCTCAATGCCTTCACAGTTCCTTACTGCAGTCATTTTATCTTTGTTTCCCTCATTTAGGCAAGAGCCTCAGGAATTGTGTTTGCTACTGGCTCGCAGCACTTGGCACACAGCCCCAGTCTCAGACTCCGCAGCTAAGACCCTTACACTGGGCCCCAGGAGACTTGCATCAGGCTCTTGAAGCTGTGCCCCATGCCCCCCATGGGGTAACGAGTCCACAGGAACCAGCCCACCCATAGCTACTGCCTCCCCTTCTAAACGACACTGTGGGGACTCCAGAGCTGGGAATTTCCTGGCCACATGGCCCTAAACCACGTCTAGGGCTTGCATGGCTTCATCTTCCTGAGGACAGATCACACCGCTGGTATGAGACCTTGCAGCCTGAGGAGTGGCCAAGGGGAAGACGGTGAGGCTGAGGCTCCTCAGACCCGTAGGCAAAGGGAGCAGGGTGGCGGGAAAAGGAGGGATTTCCAGCCAAGGGCTAGAGGTCTGGACATGGTGAGGAAGCTCTCCATGCCACCAAATTTTAATGCAAAACTCCAAGAGGTCCTAGAACTATACACATGAACCTGGTCGTCCTGGTCACTACAAGGTATATTATACAACGGTGTATTATTCTGATATATAACTTAAAATTTAGACAGAAATTATTCTGTCACCCAGAGCCTGACAGATGTTAGGGGCAGACTTGTTAACATACAGCAGACAACCATTAAACATTGAGTGAACGAAGTTTAGGACCCTACACCAGAGCATCTACAGTGGCAGCTGGGAGAAGTTTCCAGAAAGAATAAAGCTGACCCTCTCAGTCAGTCTGGATATGTACAACCCAAGCATGGAGCTTGTGCCATGGTGGGTCAAATCAGTCTTCCCTGGGGATTGCTGCAGACAGAGTCAGCCTCACTAATGAGATCAAATTAGAACTGTGGCCAAAGTAACCAGCCAATTTCTAAGGTGGTCTAGAAGACAACTTTGAGTTTTTCTGTGGATTTAATTTCCCCCACTATGCTTTCCCTCAACCTCTGACCGCATGTGTGGGCATATAGCCAGCTCCATCCTATTTTCTAGAAACTCTGAAGCTTGTGGATAACCCTCACTAAGATACTATATTAACAAAAGAAGAAAAAAGAGTTAATTCCATAAAATGCTGTAACTGCTAAGTCAACTTCTTTTAAAACATTTTAGAGATTTTAAGGTCAAGAATTAATGGCCCGCTTACTTCAAAGGAATCAATTTATTTCTTTGGTGTTCATTTTCAGAATCAATCATTTTGCGTCACCTAGAGAACTTAAGAAATTGAACTCGAGAGCACATTACCGTAAAACACTCATCAGTCTATGTATGACTTCCAGCTAGTACAAGTCTTTTTCACATAAATCTCAAAGATAGTTGATTTCTTGTTGCTTTACTCTAAATGTAATCACTAGTAATAATGTAGTTCTGCATGGGAGTCCTAAATAATGTGTAGCAAAGTGAAGGGCTTGCCAGGATCAGTGCAAAGCAACCAACAGGCAGAGCAAACCTAGATGGGCCCGGCACATGCGAGGTTCTGGCAGGGGCTTCCCGTGTCGTTGAACAGTTCCAGCAACCAATCCAGGAAATGCATATAGAAATATGTGTTTGCTTTTCCCTCCACTAGCTGAGTTATTCCAATAGGATGGGCTTGCTGGGGGTCCTGAATTCTTTAAAGACTTACGTTGAAACATTGAAGGGCAATAATTAGATGTCAACGTATCTTCAGTCACATTTGTTAGGTTTCTGTTGGCTACAAACATCCAATCAATTTAACCTAAAGGCTGAAGCTATTGTCCCAATGCTGCAACTAATAGGTGGGGGACCTTGGGCAAGTCACTCCACCTCCCCAAGCTTCGGGCATGGATGGATGATCTGTAAGGCTGTCTCCACACTAACAGTCTAGAAAACCCTGTGTCAGGTCAACATTGCCAGTAGTTCAGACACATCTGCTTTGGAAGGGGCTTTGGAAGACAGAACCTCCAGATGAATGAGGGGTGTTTACTTTGGGCCTTTTGGCCATTGTGTACCCAGTGAACAGTGCTGAGAGCAGATTAGTATGGGAGGCTTGCATAGAGAAAAACCTGAATAATTCAAGCCCCTAAGTACCTCTTTACTGAGAAGTGGCTCTGGATTAAACACACATTGAAATTACACACTCGTTCCAAATTAGACTTCAGGCTGAGTGTCATTACTGAAGTGGAGAAAGAGACAGCTGCAGCCCAAGGTCACCTGTTCTCTTCAACCTTCAGTGCTAATTAGATCAAGGTTAATTTTCCCAAACTGCCACACAGTTCACACTGCATTTGTTTGGGTGTAAGAGAAATTTGGGGTGGTGGAGGTGATACTATTAGTTGCAGGGATAGGGGATGGGGTGAGCCCCCCCAAAACTGTTCACTGACTACATACTGGACCTTGAGAAAATTCTATTCTATGATCACTAAGGTCCTGCCCACTTCTAACAATTCACAATCTATCGCTGTTTCTAATGAGAATCATGTCAAAACTGGTGCTTCAGACATCCTTTCAAGTCAGCAAGGTAAAAATGTGGCAGTGATTCCAGATGTTGGCTGCACATTGAAATCATCTGAGAAGCTTTGACAATCACTGATGTTGGGTCCCACCCAGAGATTCTAATTTAAGTGGACTGAGGGTAGCCTGGGCTTTAATTTTAAAAGCTTCCAACGGATACAAAGGCACATCTAGGCTGAGAACCCCTGCTCCAGGGAGAAAACCACATGGGGTATGTGGCAGACAGTGTTCACCACCTAAAAGTCATTTACAGATCAATTTTCTCTTGCCTTTTCATAAAAAGGCTAGAAAACTAAAATACTTTCCCTCCTAGACTCCCTTGCAGCTAAGAGGCCCATATGACACAGTCCTCACCCATGAGATATAAATGGAATTCCCTGGGTAGAGATCCCAGGAATGCTTTTAAAGGACCCTGACTTGGTTGGCATATGTTTTGGCATCTTTCCCATTGCTTTCTTTTTTTCTTCCTTCCTATAATCTGGATGTCATGCCTAGACCTGCAGCAACCATATTGTAACCAAGGAGTCAAGGGTCAGGCATAATGTAAAAATGGTGGGGGAGGAAAAGAAAAGCAACCTGGATCCTTGGGGTCTTCATGGCCTGTGGTACTTGTCCCCCTACCCCAGAACTGCTTGATGCATGCAATGAATTAATCCCCTGACTTCTTTCAGCCACTGCCAGTCATGTCTCCTCTTGCATGCAGCCCACACCATCCTTAAATGATACAGAATATAAAAGGTCTCCACCTTCTCAAGGTCTCAGTCTTATAGCATGGACACAGAGCGAGAGACAATTTGCTTTGTTTAGAAAATGGCCATTATACGTAAACCACTTTTACTCTTAAGCAAGAAGTCATGTTGTTTGCTGGAAGGCTCCCCACAGGGCTTACACTTCGACAGAATCATCTGGAGCCCAACTACTTTCTTCAGGTTATGGATCTTGGGAAACTATGCTAGTATTTAACTACCAATGAGATCCCAACCTGCTCCACCAAAGCTGACTAGGTATAAAGCCTAGTGTGCTCTAGGGTACCACCAGGGTTGAAAGCTGAGAGCAGATTTCTCAGAATAGAGGTTCAGTAAACCTCAGGAGCTTTCTTAAAAGATATGATCTTAGAGGCCATAATTCAAGCATTCATTAATAACTAGCCCAGAATCTATGTTACTGGGGTCAGGGTGGGGCAGTAACTTCTTTTGCAGCCTTGACTTCCTCACTTGTCCTCTAAGCCTCCTTTCTACACCTACACTCCCCTCCCCACCAACCCTTACAGGGGAGAGACTAGGTGTCAGCCAACTGTATGTCCCCTGCACCTAGCAGAGAATCAGACAGATGGTAGGTGCTCACTAAATGTTCATTAAATGAATGAATACACACTTATCCTCACACTTGGCTCACACTCATCTACATGTACCCACCACTACTCCCCCTTCCTGTGCAATGAGAAACCTAATTTGTTCTAGTTACTAAACTGTTTTCTTCTTTTACTACCTTGTCCAGATGACCCTACTGCCATTCCTACCTTCAATGCTGTTATTAAGAAAGAGAAGTGAGAAAGCAATGGGAGAGACTTATAGGTTGAAAGAAGTGGGGTTTTTTTTATTTTTAAGGACATGAGTGTCTTCTGATGGTAGTAATTTAGTAGAGCAGGACTGGGTGAAGATTCAGGAGACAGAGAGGAGAAACAAAGGGCCAAGGTCCTTGAGAAGGTGAAAGGGCACTTGAGACAGGGCACAAGTGAGAGGTCAGGAGGGGGCACTTCCTCTATTGAAACAGAAGAGAAGGCAGGCTTACAAGTCAGTAGACTTGTAAGTTTGGCTTCTCTTTTCCTAATAAAATAGATAATTTTATGATTGAGCATCTGGCTCAGGTCATGATCTCAGGGTCATGGGACCAAGGGCCGCATTGGGCTCCATGTTGGGCATGGAGCCTGCTTGGGATTCTCTTCTCCCTCTGTCCCTCACCCTCCCCTCCCCTGCTCATGCTCTCGCTCTCGCTCTCGCTCTCTCTCTCTCTCTCTCTGCTGAGAAGACCAGTAGCAGTAAGGGTATAGAGGGTTGAGAAAGAAGAGCTAGTTATTGGGATCCAACCAATCCAATCAGCCCATCAAACTGTCTTAACCCTCATGCAGAGAATGGGCATGGAGTTATTTTCTCACACTAGATCAAAGTAAGTTTATGCAAACTCTCCTCTATACTTCACCATCACCCATTCTTATCCTTTCCTGGTAATGGCAAAGGAAGGAGAGGCAGAGTTTAATTTGGGCTACAGCGGTGAAATTTGGGAAATTCAGTGAAGTTAAAATGAGGCCACCTAGAATCTAAAACCTGGTAACTGAGAGAAGCAAAGATTTAATAAGTAGTTCTGAGAACTCTGGACATCCTTTGGCAAAGCTTCAAATGCTTATAGAAATAAGACTTATAGTAGAAACAATAATCTTAACACCCCAAGATTATAGTAACTTAACTTTAGTCAACCTCAAGCCATTCTACACAATGACATTAGTAGATATGTTCTGAAACATCAAGTAGGAGTATAGGAGATAGGGAAGAAACTGTGGGGTAGTTTTCCCTTGTTTAGACCCCACAACATTGTCTAAGAATACCTCATGGCACACTGCTAGGAATCCCTCACCAGATAGGAAAGAAGAGCCATCTCCAAAGAGGGGGTAGATAGGAATTGGTTCTGGCCCAGAACCAAGAATGGGGAGGGACCTGAACTCACATCTGGTCCTGGGGAAACATGATTCTTAGCCTCACTTGTATGTGGAGAGAAGGGTATCAGGCCCATGACTTGTGTGCAGAACCAGGGAAAAATACTGACCAATATTATTCAACAGTGTCCCATGCCTATCTCCTGCTAATTCAGCAGCCACTGTAATTCTCATCCTCATTCCCCTTTGTCTGTGCTCCTCCCAGTCAGAACATCTACATCTTCTTCCCTTATCTCAGAGAGATCCCCGGGTGGGGCGGTGGTGGTGGGGAAACCTAGATAACTCCTTAATATCAACACAAGTTTAAATATTTTTAAAGAGATTTTGTTTAAATTCAAGTTAGTTAACATGCAGTGTAGTATTAGTTTCAGGGGCAGAATTTAGTGATTCATCAGTTGCATATAACATCCAGTGCTTGTTACATCAAGTGCTCTCCTTAATGCCCATCCCCCAGTTACCCCATCCCCCCCACCTCCCTCTAGCAACCCTCAGTTTGTTCCCTAGAGTTAAGAGTCCCTTATGGTTTTCCTCCCTCTCTGTTTTTATCTTATTTTATTTTCCCCTCCCTTTCCCTATGTTCACCTGTTTTGTTTCTTACATTCCACATATGAGTGAAATAATTTAGTGCTTGTCTTTCTGACTTATTTCACTTGGCACAATACACTCTAGTTCTATCCATGTCTTTGCAAATGGCAGGATTTCATTCTTTTTGATGATTGGTCCATTGTATGTATATATATACATATATGTGTACACACACACACACACACACACACACACACACACACACCACATCTTTATCCATTCATCTGCCAATGGACCCAAGCTTGGGCTGTTTCCATAGTCTGGCTACTGTGGACATTGCTGCTATAAACATCAGGGTGCATGTGCCCCTTCAAATCACTATGTTTGTATCCTTTGAATAAATACCTAGTAGGACAATTGCTGGATCATCGAGCAGTTCTATTTTTAACTTTTTGAGTAACCTCCTTACTGTTTTCCACAGTGGCTGCACCAGCTTGCATTCCCACCAACAGTGTAAGAGGGCTCCCCTTTCTCCACATCCTGGACATCTGTTGTTTCTCCTGTTGTTCATTTTAGCTGTCCTGACCAGTGTGAGGTGGTATCTCATTGTGATTTTGATTTGTCTTTCTCTGATAAGTTTCAAATATTTGACTATGCCTCTTCTCCCATCAAAGTGACCAACACTCATAATACTAGAAATTTGAAATTTCTGTGGAAGTAGAGTCTTGTGGTAGGTGCCTTTGAAAAGCACTGACTTTAACATTGTGGAATTTTACCCACTTGAAAAGACTGCTATTAGAGGAATTAAGATTAATGAGTTGACATGCTTTTATGATGGGGAAGGAGTTAGATAATTTTGAATCTATTCAGCCTTCTATTAAAATATAAAATTACACAGCAGAGCATCTGGATGGTTTCAAAGCAGTGGTTGGCCAGAGTATTGCACTCAATGGCTTTTGGGAGTGCACATTTATTTTTAAAGGAAAAGTAGAAAAGACGAATGTTGGAGAATAGGGGTAGTCACGCTGAGAAAATCTGCCTGGAATGACTAGACATCATGGGAAATATTCCAGTTCCTTTGGCAGAGGAAATCCAGTGCTTCCACCCCAAGGGGTAGGAGGTAATTCTGAGGAATTTGAATGTATAAAAAGAAAAAAGTAAGAGAAAGGCAAAAGTAGAGAGAAAACAACAAAGGATTTTGAGACCCCAAATATATATGCCCTTGGATCATAATTTTCTCTGCCACTGGATTTCCCTCTCTCATATATATTCTCCATCATTCACCCTTGACTCTCCAGTGATTTCCAACAGACTGTGGTTAGAATCCTAACAGACCTTGACTAGTGGTCTTCAATCAGGATCACAGTGAAAGACAAGCCAAAAACCCCATTTGCTCTTACTCTAGAGTTTGGAATATCTCTACATTAGCTACACTTTCCATTAATGTCACTGACTTTGGACTTCTAGATAACAAATAAGAAAGTGGTTCTATTATCAAGCATCCTAAACAGTTCCTTGTTATTGTCACCAAGACCTGAAGTTATGTGTTGTCCTACTCATGAGCCCATTAATCCCCATTTTCCAGGGCGAGCGCTACGTTCACAGAGAACTACTCAGTGGAGGTCGGTAACAGCTGTCCAAGTGCAGTACCCACCAGGCCACAGGCACACTTGCCTGAGTGGACCAGGAATGCACATCAGGGGCAGGAAGGGCAGGCAGCAGGAGGTTTGAGCTAATCAAAGTACAAAGCTTGTTCAAAATTTATTGACACGCTGTTAAATGTGTTGCAGCTCTTCCTAGTATGATGGCTGTTTATTTATTGATTTTTCAAAAGAGCTTTCAATATTGTGGTTTATCATGGAGGTTTGAGCTGTTGAAAGTTGACCTCAAAATTGATGTAATTAACTGGTTTTCATTTGCTCTGTTTAATTGATGTTGAATTGCAGGCAAAAAAAAATTGTGTGTGGGGAGGTGTCATTTTCTAGTTAGTTGGATATTGTTTTTGGCTTTTTGAGCCTTCTGGTTATACAATAATAACTTTCAAAATGTTAGCTCCTCTCTAATTATTAGCTTTATGATGATTACTTTGCCATTATGCCTAATCAACAGCTGTGTGGAAACCCATTTTAATCATATTTTTCCTGCTTAGAAATTAGCAGATGAAGGATAATTACTACCAAAGATCTCCACAGTTCTGATTGGCTGCCTCCTGTCTAACATTGTTGAAAATAAAAAATGAAAAAAACTTAAAGGAAATATAATAAAAATTTTATTTTTACTTCTTAAATAAAGTATGAACTCTTGGCCTTTTTTTTTTTTCCCATCTAGAGGCTGACAATGAGTTTCTCGTTCTGTCCTGAGTCCAACCACTTTTACCAGACTATGGTTATTTCATTAACTAGATTGGTTAAACTAGAAAGAGGTGATCGTTACAGCATGTGCCTTAAGCAGCCACAGAGTTGTGAGGGACAGCTACACTTCTTAAGTCCTTCTCCAGAATATAAGAAATGAGCTTTCCCTTTCTGCAGGTTTCACAGAAGCATCAGAACGTTGAACAAGACCAGGGCTGGAATGGCTCAGAGAGACCATCTCATTCAGGGTTTGCTCATGGACCTGGGAGTGGATGTGCCCCAGGGGGCTTCCAGAGATTCCCAAGGGGACCATGGCTCCAAAGAAGTTAAGACTTACAGAACAAACCCAACTTTTTCATTTTACAAAACTAGAAACCAAGAGTATCCCAGAGTCAGTGGTGGCAGAGGTAGACCTGAGAAGCAAGCTTCTCAGGCATCCTAAACTTCCTGTGTCTCAGAAAAGCCACCATTTCCTCTAACCTGGCGTCACTGTTAGCACCTCCTCCTGAAGGCTCAGCATCCTCTCAGGGCACTGCCCTCTGACCTCTGCTCTGATAAGAAATTTGGATGAGGGTGTGATGTGCTGTGAGATCCACTGGACAAATGAAACTTTTTGACCTCAAACAGTAATCGACAATGATGGATGGTTGGTTGTTTCCCTGGTACCACTGATTTTTAAGTATAGTGAGGAATCTATGAGCCCTGGCTTAGAAAAATTCCAGTTCCAAAATTAAATAGCAAGTTTACAACATCATCAAGGACCAACCGTGCAATAAAGGACTAGTCTTTAGATTTAAATGCTTTCGTGATCCCAAAGAATAGCAGACTATTAACAAATAATAGTTTGGAAACTGTTGAAAATACAATCCATATAATCAGATAATTTCATCAAGTTTCAGATGTTATTGATATTTGATTATGAAACAATCTTACAATGTTGGAACAAACATGAGAAAACAGGTGAAACTGTCATGGTCAAGAGTATCTTTTTTTAAAAAAGATTTTAAGTAATCTCTACACCTATTGTAGGGCTCAAATTTACAACCGTAACATCAAGACTTACATGTTCTACCAACTGAACCAGCCATAATTTAGGATATCTTATAGTCTGAACATCAAAACAAACAAAGAACAAACAAACAAAGAAAAAACATGAAGAACTGATATACTCAAAAACAATGGTTCTCACACTTTATATGTTAGAATCACTTGGAGGGTTCGATAAAACCCAGATTGCTGAGCACTTCCCTGGAGGTTCTCATTCAATAGATCTGATATAGGGCCTGAGAATTTGCAGCTCTAACATGTTTCCAAATGCGCATGCTGCTGCTGATCCAAGGACCACACTTTAAGAACTGCATGTCTAAAAGCTAATGATTATCAACTGCTATTGGGTTTACAGTACCATCTTCACATTACATATACCAGTAACATTTGAATAAAATGCCTCTGAAATGCCCATCACTTAGCAATCCTCTGTCTGTCTGCCTTGCCTTCCATGATACACACATCTATCCCTCTGCCCACACACTGTGCATTCTTTCAGGGCAGGGGCAAGGACAAGGGCAAAGTAGAGTGAGTTCTTTTTTGAGCCTCCCACAAAGTCTAGCATAGTGTCTATAAATTGAGTTTTCTTGATTTGCAATGGAACTAACTTCAAGGTAAGGGAGATGGACCAACTCACTTTAAAAATCCATTCTAGCTCTAAGGTTTAATTATTCAAAGGTTACTTCCTTAACCTGGTATCTGCTCTCATTTCCATGGCAGGCACCAGCTAGCTGTTCACTAATTCCATTTCCCTCTGTCAATCCAGTGCACATAGCTGGATTGCACTTTCCAGTCTCTCCTGGAGTAAGACATAGCCATGTGACTGATTTCTAGTCAATGGAATACGCATCACTTCCAGGACTGACCCGCAAGAACCACCCACACCAGATCCTCCATGATCTTCCCCCTCCTATCTCTAGGCAGCTTAGCAGATAAACTGATGATGAAGGACCCCAAGGTGAATGCAATATGTGTTCCAAAATCATGCTTGAGGGAGACTTGCTTCAGTCAGGACCTGCTTTGAACTTTCTAAGGGCTAGAGGTAAACGTCTATTGAACAAGTCCAGTGAGATTTCGGAGTGTCTGTCTATCCTAGCCTTAAATAATTTCACAGCCACGGCTCTTATTTAAAAAGTGTGAAAGCCTAGACTGTGGAAATGGCATGTGTGGAGTCTTCCTGTTTCTGACTCTCTCCCTCCTTCTCCATAAGCATCCATCCCATTGTGTCTTAATGTAAATGGTTTCCATTGTCATAATAAGAAACTCATCAAAGCCTTTAAGCCTGCCACCAGTTGACAACTCCTACCCTGTATTCCATGTAGTTCACACCCTAAGGCTAAGGAGAGATGCTAACCATCTAAGATAAGCACCTCTTTGAACACAGAACTGTTCTTTAAGCATCCCTAATACACATACACAGTCCTGGACTTCTTCGGGAGAGAAGCTACAAAGGACCTAAGTGTCCTGAGGTCTGCAATCCTGCTGCATGAGTTTTACTTGGGCCCCTCATTCTGATTGAGAACATGGTTGGGAGGTTTTTGTGCAAAAGAGTCCAGGAATCTGGCAGACACTAATTAGTTGCAACCTGAAGGTCATAGTTAAGATCCCTTGGAGACCCTTATTAGGAAGGGAAACTAATTTTTTTGCAAGTGCTCTATGTCCAGGTGTTATACTGGACATTTTATGTGCATTTTTAAATTAACATAATGTAACTCTTATAGTTGGGGATAATGAGGCACAGAAAAAGGGAGTCTTTTACCCACATCACACAACAGTGCCTCACCTAAGACCCTCTGATTCCAAAGCTACTGTCTTTTCTAGCATAGCATGTAGCCTTTCTAAAAATCTGCCCAGGAATATGCCACACTGGAGAGAATGTCACACCCCTTGTGATAGACACTACTTTTTTACCAGCAGATCTCCAGTGTGATTTAGTTAGGCCTGGGATGTGTCCAATACTAAACTCCGTATCCCAGATGCCTTGCAACTAGGAGGTGGGACACGATTCATCCTGGCCAATATGGTGTCCAAAGATTTGTTTACATAGAGCTTCTAGGAAAGCCCTGTAAGGCAACAGCAGAAAACTAGGGTATAATTTTTTTCTTTATTTGCACATTTTTTATTTGCATATTTTTAAAAATATTTTGTCCATCTTCCTTTATTCTGCCTGAAACTGACATATCATCACATCTGGAAGTGGAGGTGATATATTGCAACCATAAGGCAACAAAATGACCTCCCAGAACCGCATACCAGCTCTGCGCTGCCTCCCTCTGGATTTCTTTTACAAGAGAAAAAAATAAAAACACGCATTTGTTTAAGCCACTATTTCTTCAGGTTTTCTGTTACCAGTAACAGGCAGCAGACAAGATTCAAAGAGCTTTCCCTTTGAACCAATCAACACAGAAGTGGTAGTAGATCTCCTGGCTCTTCTTGCTAAAATACATACCAGGTCTTCTGGCTGCTCTTATTTCCCAAACCACATCCCCTTTTCTGGAGGGTCCCTACTGATGGGGCTGTGGAGCATGCAGGCTGACATCGCAGCACTGAAGACGCACCAGCCAGCCAAAAGGGCAACGTCGCCTGTGGTTTGGACTCCGCATGGAACTTGCCACACCCACCGTGACTGAATTCCCCTGCCCCACCTCGAGCATGCCCAGCCTGCTGCCAATGCTGTATGCAAAAGGACACAGAACAGCCCTTACGTGCACATGCCCAAACCACTAAATCATGGCACAGGTAATGGTCTTTCAGCTTCTCTCCAGCTTATTTCAAACAACTGTCTGGATTTCCCAGTGATATAGGAAGGGTCCCACACAAGATTAACCTGGTTCTAATCACGCCAGGGCCCTTGCAATGGTGACAGTGGTGAGCCATTGTGCTTTGTATGGCTCCTTCAGCAATAATCATTGCACAGGAAACAGATGAACAGCATGAGAAGGCTGCTCATGAGACACCTTTGAAACACCCCCAGGGATTCACAGAAATAACTGGGGAGGACATGTGCTCTGATTACTATGGTTGTGAAGAAAATCACCCACAAACTTAGAGGCTTAGGTTAGGACAACAATAAGAACTCAGATCTAGGAATTCAAATGGGACACAGAAGGCTAGCTTGGCTCTGTTCCTCAAAGTCCATTGCCTTGGCTGGCAGGAAGCTGGAATCATTAGAAGACTCATTCGTTCACATGTCTGGTGGTTGATGTTGGCTGTTGGCTGGGGGCCTAGGTTGGGCTGTCAGCTGGAGTATCGACATGAGGCCCCTCTGTGTGGCCTGAGTTTCCTCGTGACCCAGTTCTAAGGGTAAGTGCCCCAAGAGAGAACTCCATGTTACCTTTCAGTTCCTAGCCTTGGAAGTCATCCTGAGTCATTTCTGCTGCATTCTATTGGTTCAAAGGAAGGGACCATAAACTCCAGCTGTTGAAGGAGGCATGTTAATGTCATATTATGAGAACACATGAGAACACACACACACATGCACACACACACACACACACACACACACACACACCTGTACAGTTGTCTTTAGAAAATACAATCTGATGCAATGTTGAAGGAATTTGGATGTCCTATTTTACACTGGGGGATGGGGGTTTGAGAGGAGAGGCAAGAGGCAGGGATATATGGTTATTGTCATAGACCAGGTGACAACTGAATTATTGATTCAATTTTGGAGTTACATGTATTCTCAAGCCCTTGCTATCTTAGCTCAGGCTGTTATAAAAAAGTACTATAGACTGGGTCACCTATAAACAACAGAAACTTATTTCTCATAGTTCAAGAGGCTGAAGATCCAAGATCAGGGTGCCAACACCGTCGGGTTTTGAGGAGGACCCTCTGTGGGGTTGCAGAATGCCAACTTCTCATGTTATCCTCACGTGATAGAAGGAGTAAGTAAGATCTCTGGGGTCTCTTTCATGAAAGCAGTTATCCTACTTAAGAGGGTTCCACCCTCATGACCTAATCACCTCCCAGAGGCCTCATCTCCTAATACTTTCACATTTGGGGTTAGGATTTCAAAATATTAATTTTGGGGTGACACATTTAATCCATTTCATGTGCATTTGCTTCATTCTTTAGACCGTAAGATCTGTTGTGCACACTTTACATTATTATGACCGACAGTTCTCAGTGTTTTTTCCTGTCCCAACCCTCCTTCAAGCTCCAGCTCACATTTCTCTTCTTTGGTAGAGCTGTCCCCCATTTCCCATGGGAGTACCACCTGCTTCTGTTCCTCGTCCTCCTCGCCAGACCCACAAAATTCAAGATGCCATTTTTGTAACACCTAAATGCATATATGACTCTCAATAAACAGTTGTTAATATCAAACCTTGGTGGGTATTATCTGACTATTCCGTTTTCTTGTGTTCTTTTAAGCATCTAATATTTAAGTGTAAATTTCCAATTATATCTGGAAGTATATATTGACTTACTGTAACTACAAACCCAAGATGTAGTAAACATGCTTGGAAGAGCTTGCCAAAATGTTACTTTTAAGAGCCTATTAAGGAGCTTCAATATTTTATTTTGGAGTATGCAGATAAAGTTTATAAACAAGGTTGTTAAAAAATAATGGGGATGAGAAAGCCTTTCTATCTCTTTCTTTATATCTGGATAGAGGGAATAAAATACAAGTCCAACTCTCCACCCCTCTGGGCAAGAACTGGGGCAATTCCTGTCCTCTCCAGATGGAGACAGAAGCCCCCTAATCCCATGTCACTTCTCAACAATGACCAGCATCTATTGAGAACCTACCATGTACCAGTCTCTTCAAGTACATCATCTCAGTGAATTCTCACAATGATCCTGAAAAGGTACCATTATCCCTATTTCACGGAGCTAATAAATGGTACCACCTGGCTATGAACTCAAGTCTGCCTAATTCTATATCTCTGTACTTTAGACCATCCAGCATACCCTCTCTACTGATGCTATGGTAAGTTACATGCTAGAGTCTTGTTAGGTGGGTCAGCAGGGAGTTCACCAGGGAGGCAGGGATCCCCAAGCCCTACTGGAAATAATAAGATAAGAGTTCAAGTGTTAGCTCTTCTTTTTTCTGCAACCTTGAACAAATCACTCTTGAGCTAATTTTCTCCTACATCCTTTAAAATAATTTATTTATTGGGCATTTACTATGTATCAAGACTTTGAATTATGTCATTTAATCTTCACATAAGCTTATAAATTGGATTCTACCATTACTCCCATTTATAGAGAAGGAAACGGAGGTTTGGAGTGGTTAGGTAACCTCCCCAAGACTGTGGAACTAATGGTAGAGCCAGGTAAGCCCAGGTTCATCTGATTCCATGGCCCAAACTCCCAACCACCCAGCATAATTGCCCCTACCAACACCTTCCTCATCCATCATGTTGTAATAAGCATGATGATACGTGTGTAAGCATTTTGTAAATCATAAGTATGAAACAAGTGTTAGCTGTTCTAGTTCCGGTTATGATAGGAAAACTGTGCTATCAGAGGGAATAAATGTCCACACAAACAGAGAAAGCTGAAATTCTGGAGCCAGGGCTCTCTGGAACCAAACACAGACTGGCAGCCAGAATGCTGTATTATTAGACAGTCCCACTTAGCAGGATCCATTTTTGTGCAGCTTTAAGAAAAAGTAAATCACTGTAAATGTCTTTCCAAACTGCTTTAATTATAGATTAGCCTTGTCAATCTTAATAAAATTGTGCCTCATGTTTGAGGTTTATATATGGAAAAGTGCTCAAAAGCAATTACATGTGTTTCCCAAGTATGTCATTTTAAAAATTCTCATATTCACAGCTTGATCCCCTTAACTCTATTCTTAGACTCATTTTGAATCTGACTCTGTCTAAAAGTAAATCATGGCTCCGTGATATGGAACAACTTAATGTCACATCAGTAACATAATCATTGATTTTATATTTCTGTCCAGACTAGTAGACTTGAAGCAGAAAACAGTGAGGGCTAAGTGTTTATTTCCTTCCAAATAATCCTATTTTATGATTAAAATAAGATGAACTTCTTTAACATGGAGAAATTCTCAAGATTCATGATTCTAAGGAATGCTCTTAATTGATGGTGGACAGCCCTTTCAGATTTTTTTGTGAACTTACTGAGAAATGCTACTTGCTTTATTGACCTGGCAAAACCCAGTCTTTGGGACATTAGCCTATATTAAAGAGCCCTCGTTTCTTAAAATATTAACTGGAGTTTCAGTTAAGAAAAAAAGTAGCAGTAGAGTGTGGAGGGAGTTCCTTGGTCACACATATTAGAAAATGCTATTTTATATCGTTCCCTCTTAGAGAATCACCATGTACCTTAACATAATTAAAGACTAAAAAATCCCGAAGTAGTGAAGCTCACATAATTTTCTATAACTGGACATTTTCCAAACTTACTTGGTCATCAAACTGTTCTTCCAAATAACAATAGTATCACAAAGAACTCTTTCTCTGTGAGACTTTGGAAAAGGCTATTATAATTGGTTCTGAGATAAAAATGTCTGAGGCATGTGACCAAACCACTTGAACTTCCCAAGAAATATTTAGTTAAAAGTGTAAATTTTTTTTAAGATTTTATTTGTTTGACAGAGAGAAATACAGCCAGAGAGGGAACACAAGCAGGGGGAGTGAGAGAGGGAGAAGCAGGCTTCCCGCTGAGCAGGGAGCCCGATGTGGGGCTTGATCCCGGGTCTCCGGGATCATGACCTGAGCCGAAGGCAGTCGCTTAACCAACTGAGCCACCCAGGCGCCCCAAAAGTGTAATTTTTTACACTGAGATTATATTTTAAAGGAATTTGGTGATGCATAGTGACACTGGAAAGCTTACAACATGCTCTAAAAACCCTACATCGCAAACTTATTCTAGAAAGATTTGCTATAATTTATTACATAAATAGAAATGGAAAAATATGAAATAGACTTAAACAAAAAGTGAATTAGAAAATCAAGGCTATATTGAAGAAGAAACATAAATATGGAAGAAGAAAATGAGAGACAAGCACACATGTCGCTGAACTCTACATTTAGTTCTGAGCTCCCCAGCAACCAAAGCAAAAAGGAATTTGTGACCATTCACATAATTACCATGATGAAAAAGAATAATGCTTTAACAGGTGTAGTCCATAAGAAATACAAGGTCTTTTTGGACAGAATTCTGAAAGTAATCATTCAGAGGGAGAATTTCATAGGAGACATAATGCCTCCAGCCATTTTCCAAATGCAGTAACAAATTTATGTGGCTAATTCTTATAGCATTGCCAATGATAAAGCTCGGGGCCAAATATTAAATTCTACAAAGTTAATGGGCTCCATTTGTCTTTGGCTGATTCAGGAAGACAAGTTACAAATCTAATAAAATCATGACAGCCCTAAGACAAATTAACTTTGTACTTCACCATTTTCAGAATCAAAATAACAGGAAAGAAAAGATAATGCACCCATTTTGGTTAAATAATAGTAGCTGACACTTATATAGACCTTGCTATGTGCCAAGCAGTATTGTAAGCACTTTATATGTATTCATTCATTTAATCTTCATAAACACTCCATAAGGTAGGCACTATATCCTTTACTTTAGAGATGAGGAAATACAGACTCAGAGATTCAGTGGTCAAGGTCAGAGAGTTGTACTCTAACACTGACTAGGAATTCAGGCCAAAATTCACATGCATTGGGTTGAGGAATCATGTTATTTGTTATGGTTGCATCCCTAGAGCTGTAGAAGCGGGTTTAGGGCCACTGTATCAGTCAAGGTCCAACCATAAAAAGAAACCATTCTGAGTATTTGGAACAGAGGGAATTACACTAAATACAAGAAACTGGTTACACTGAACGAGCTAAAAAAACAAAAACAAAAACAAAAACAAAACAAAAAAACAGGAGAGTGTGAAGCAGCCCAAAGATTAGCAACAATGGGAGAGAAGAAGTGGTTTTACAAGAGCCCAGGGGCTTAGGTTACTCATAGCAAACCTATCCCTTGGAGCCATGGAAGAGTTCCAGGGCTCCCACCCCAGCTTCTCCTGCTACCTGCCTCCAATCTCCTCTTGGTCAAACCCTGCCAAATCCTGCTCCCCTCAAGGGACTAGTCCTTCTATGACATAGGACAGAGCTTTGAAGGTTGAGAAGTGGATCTAAAGGCAAAATCACCCCAGGTGCTAACAGTAGGAAAATCGCCAGTAAATACCAGCTTATTTTGTAAGGTGAAATACTATACTCTGCAAGTAGCAAAACCATGCATTAGTTACTCAGGAGAGGGGTACATGTTGAAAACATAAGCGGATTCATAAACTCAGTTAAATCAATTCCATAAAAATGCATTCAGCATCTATGGTGTACAAGTTGCCAAGGCAGAGTTTCCTGCATGGTGTGGCCATGGCTTTCCAGAGTTTTGGAAATTCTTCATGGATGTGCTCCTCAACACCAAGCAGTCCGTGCTGTCCTATGTGAGCCCACCACATTGGGGATGTCTGGAAGAGTGAACGGAGTGGGTCCTGTGACTTATGTGCGGCAGGATAAACCTCGCTGAGTGACCTAACAGCAAATCAGGACTATAGAAAGGTGGTGCGCTGTCAGGAACATTTTGAGAACTTTGCCTCATCAGTTTCTTGGCATCCGTATTCATCAGCGATATTGGTCTGAAGTTCTCCTTTTTGATGGGGTCTTTGTCTGGTTTGGGGATTAGAGTGATGCTGGCTTCATAGAAAGAGTCTGGAAGTTTTCCTTAACCTCATCAGTTTCTAAGAGAGCACAGGCAGGCAGGGAGGAGTTGCATTCCAACAACAACATAGCAATGGGTGAGGAGATCGTGTGGGTGCAGGGGAACCTTTTAGGTGAGCCTCTCAAAGTTGTCCATAGGGGTTAGTACATAGAAAAATGGAAAACCATTGTTCTACAGACGCACAGATACAAAGCTTACTGCCGTGAACTGATTTCTTGAAGCCTGAAGTTTAAGATAGGTGCATAACCTTCTGAAGTAGAGATAGAAAATGAGAATTGCCACAAATGGGAGACAGTGTTAAAGGGATTCCTAGAACAAAAAGACAAGTTCTAAATGAAGACAGTGGTTTTGTGGGTGAGTAGTATAAATTATGGGGGGTAGGTGACATTGGAGCTATATCTTTTATGGTTTTGATCTGCAGAGATGGGAAAAAAGAATTGTGCTCTAATGGAGGGCACAGCCAAAGGGAAGGGACAACGTCTCTAAAGCAGAGAGTTGAAGAGCTATGTCAGGTAGTCATTTATTGAAGCAAAGGATGCAGGAAGGGAAGGAGTGGAAAATAAAAATGAAAAGGAAGATTAAGGGCACCTTGGTGGCTCAGTCAGTCACATATCTGCCTTTGGCTCAGGTCACGATCCCAGAGTCCGAGGATCGAGTCCCACATCGGCTCCTTCCTCAGAGAAGAGTCTGCTTCTCCCTCTGCCCTTCCCCCATTTGTGCTCATGCACATGCACACGTGCTTGCTCTCTCCCTCTCAAAAATAAATACATTTTTAAAATCTTTAAAAAAAAGAAAGATTAAGATTATACTCAAAAGGCCCTTTTAAAATTCATAGTTGGATAAAATCTACGGTGGAAATTGTTAACCCCAAATTTGGATATTTGGTCTACTTTCACAAATGTGATTGGGAGCTGGTTATCCATGTCCATTAATGTTAGAAGCAGGAAGAAGCCCTGTTGGTCCTGGGACTAATGGCCAACTCAGAGTCAGTGCTACTCATTCAGCTGCCTGATAACTAAAATCATGGGCAGAGTGCCGAGTAAGAATAAGTACTTCACACTCCATCCACGTGTACAGAGAGTATTCAGAAGAAAGTATTAACAACCAATTTTTCCTTGTAATGAAACGGAGGCATAGGGTATGTTACTAGTTTCAAGTTAAAATAATGGAGCAATTATGCTGCGTGAAATAAGCCAAGTAGAGAAAGTCAAGTATCATATGCTTTCACTTACTTGTGGAGCATAAGGAATAACATGGAGGACAGTAGGCGAAGGAAGGGAAATGTGAACTGGGGTAAATCAGAGAGGGAGACGAAGCGTGAGAGACTTTGGACTCTGAGAAACAAACTGAGGGTTTTGGAAGGGAAGGGGTGGGGAATGGATGAGCCTGGTGGGGGGTATTGAGAGCATGTATTGCATGGAGCACTGGGTGTGGGACAGAAACAATGAATCTTGGAACACTGAAAAAATAAAATAAAATAAATTATTTTAAAAAATTAAAAAATAAAATAATGGAGAGTAAAAATGCTTCACCTTATTCATTTCATGCTCTATGACTTTTTTGCCAGTGTGAGCATCTGACTTGTACATCAGCCTACTGTCAAATATATTCTAACTTCAGCGATCTGACCATTTAAAAAAAGAATGAGTGCGAATGAATTCATTCAGCTGATATAACTGGAATTCTAATTTCAGATCTTCTTGGCTTCACTAAATATATCTCATAATATTTATGGTTTAGTTTTTTTTATCTCCAGCAAAAAAAAGAAAGTTTGCCATGAGGAATTAATGATAAATCATTATAAAGCAAAATTTAAATAGAGAAGGTTAAGTCAATCATACATTCTGTGTTTCAGAGCCCAATATATCCTTGTTTTCTCCATTGTATAACTTAGCATACTGATGAGCATTGGATGGCTTAGTTCATGGATAAAGAATGGAACATAATAAAGGAGGGGAATTTGTTTTTTGTTTACAGAAATGCGTACAAAAATGCTGGCCTGTCATATTGTTATCTAAACCATTATTAATGTGTTACTGAAAATGGCCACAAAAGGGACAGAAATTATTTCCTCGGAAGAATCTCGTATTCCTGGTCTAGAACACAGTCCAGTTCGACTCTCATTTTCCTTATAATTTGGCTGGTCTCTCAGTGCATCAGAAATTGTCAGAGAGAAGACAAGTCCCTCCAGGGGCCCCTTGAGCCATACCCAAGTCAGTGAGGGAATAAGATGCGTACTCACACTTCTGACGTAGCCCTGGATTCCAGTTTCAGCACTGCCACCCATTTGCTCTGGAATTCAGGTGCTTTTTAACTTCTTTCACCTGGAAAAAGGGGTAAGAATAACTTCAGCCCATTTCATGGGAACGTAGTGAGGAGAAACCAAATGCATGCAGAAGTGCTCCAAAAAGCTGAAAGATCAAATACAAATGTAGATATTATTATTTCATAAGGTCCTGAGTGTACTCATCCTTTTGTTTTTTATTTCAAGCAGGAGAGAAAGATTTCTATTTCCTTTTGCACCTAATTTGAACAAAAGATACAAACATCTCACTTTGACCTTTCTTCTATTTCAAGCATTTATTTATTTATTTATTTATTTATTTATTTATTTTTATTTATTTTTTGTCAGCAAGCCGCCAACTAATAGTTGAAAGGAAATCTAAACTCCACTCCAAGTCAGGGGTGTGGAACTGGAGAGACAGGAAACAATGCTGGAACTTTTCTGGTCTCCTAGAAGAAACTGAACAGTGCTGCGGCGATAACTACCATCACACAACCTGTCACAGACCCTGCAAAGAACCAGATTTATTTAAAAATTGCACAACAGGGGGAGATGGCTTGACTCTACTTAAAGCTTATCTAGGAGGGCACCTGGGTGGCTCAGTTGGTTAAGCGACTGCCTTCAGCTCAGATCCCGGAGACCCAGGATCGAGTCCCACATCGGGCTACCTGCTTGGCGGGAAGCCTGCTTCTCCTTCTCTCACTCCCCCTGCTTGTGTTCCCTCTCTGGCTGTGTTTCTCTCTGTCAAATAAATAAAATCTTTTAAAAAAAGCTTATCTAGGAGAGAATCTCAACTGTTGAGGTAGAAATGACAGAGGCTTTGCCCCAAGCATAAGAGATGAGGTAGGAAGGGTTTTCCCACCTTGGGAACTTGTCCCCAGGTAGTTACCTCTGGCTGGATGGCGGGAACACACCTTTCCTCTTCACCTTGTCTTTCCTTAAGGTGCTATTTCTTAGGGAAGATTCTGGCTGACACACACACATCATTCCAGATCGTATCCAGTGTAACAAAATGTAAGTAAGCTAAACTTCTCCTTTATAATTGCTGATCATTGTTGGAATTAGTAATTCATTGATTTAACTGATTAGTGTCTGTTGTTCTCTCTGCCCTCCTCAGTCGGCTCGCTAAGGACAGAGAAGAGTTTGATTTTTGTAGAATCCCCAGAACAGAATTTAGTATCCCCTAGTTCAAAGTGAGTCCTCATTAAGTATTTATTAAATAAGTGATGAAAGAAATATGATCTGAAAAGAACTTCAAAGCAGATTATTTCAGATCACAAATTATTTCTATATAGGCACATTTACGTAAATATATGCTATTTACAATAAAACCCTCAATTTACTGTTGCTCAGGGAGAGCATATTGCAAAATGGAGGGAAACAATCAAATGAGAAGATTAATAAATCAATTTTAATAACAAGTTAGTAGTAAGGAAATATGCTACATGCCCTGAATAAAGAGTTCTTACAGATTGGATGGTTTACAAGGTCCCAACTGCCCATGTTTTCACATTTTGAAGAAGAGATGTGAAAAGAGCAGAACTATAGCTTCGCAGGCTTAAAGGCACAGCTCACAATCAGTGGACCTCAGAGAAAAATTCCCTTCTGGACCAGGGATCATGTGATAGAACAAAAAGTTGCATGATGAAGCCACCCAGTCTTACTCAAGTTGTGAGAACAGCTCTGAGAAGGATACGTAAAACAGCAACCAGTATTGTTGCATTCTGTTTACTTTCTTCTGTTCTGAAAAGCTGAAAATTGTCGCTAATTTGGCATTTATTCATATGAGCATAAATAAATGAGGAAGGAACATTTTCAAGAAATATTATTCAAGCACTGTGGCAAGATAAAGCAATTAATATTTTTTTTTTTAAAAAAGATCTTATTTGAGAGAGCACAGGAGTGAGGGACAGGGAGAAGCAGAGGGAAAGGGAGAAACAGAAGCAGGCTCCCTCCTGAGCAGGGAGCCCCACACGAGGCTCAATCCCAGAGTCCTGGGATCATGACTGGAGTGGAAGGCAGATGTTTGATTGAACCACTCAGGCATCATTCAATTAATATTCTTAATTTCTATCAAGCTATACTCCAAGACACCATGGTTTTTGGATAAAAGACAGTGTCCATCCCCCTTCCATCTGTTTTTATCTCTTGCACACACTTATTTACACACAATTTAATACCAATTTTAACAAAATGAGGTTTCTTTCTAATTTTTACATTGTGATCTTCCTTTATCTTTCAATTATTCTATGGTACATATAATTATATTCTATCTTCCTCACTAAGTTGAATTTATGACTTTCTGTGAGCTAAAGCCTACCCCATTCATTTGTGTGTCAAACAAATATAAAGAATAAGGACACTGAGTAATAAAGATCAGGTCTTTTCGGGGGCTTTTAAAGCTATAGAGTTTCTTTTCTTTCCTTCGAAAGGTTGTACACCATAAATCACATTACAAATAGAAATGAATTAAGTGAGATTGAGAAGTCAGAGAAGAAAAACAGAGGCACCAGTTTCTGTAGAGGGTCTTTAATGGATGATACTTGGAGGCTATCAATTTGGAAAGAAAAAAATCAAATAAAAATCCATTTCATACTCATTCTTGCAGACCTCATCCTTTTCTTTGTTTTGAGTAACTCTGCCAATGTCTTATTTTATTTAAGAACTATGTTGTTCTTCTACTCTGTTCTAATATTATGCAAACAAATTCTAACTCCTTAAAGGCAGATAGACACTAAACCATTCAAATGCCGTTTGTTTAGTAATTTCAAAATAACAATAAGCAAGGCACTTTCACTTATGTGTTTTTTTTTTAATTTAAGAATTTATTTATTTGAGGAAGAAAGAGAGCACAAGCAGTGGGAGCAGCAGGCAGAGACAGAGGGAGAAGCAGTTTCCCCACTGAGCAAGGAGCCCGATGCTGGCCTCCATCCCAGGACTCTGGGATCATGACCTGAGCAGAAGGCAGCTGCTTAACCGACTGAGTCACCCAGGCACTTTCACCTGTGTATCAACCAACATGCCACTCCACCTTTATTTTTGCCATTGCTCCTACTACTACTAGCAGAAATCCTAAAAGATCAGATAATAAAAACCCAAAGAGATCTTTATATTTTTCAGCTTCAATTAAAGCCCATCTCAAGCTATGAATTGCCTTCATCCTCGAGACTGTTTTAAACTTGTTAATTTATTTTTTCTTTGGGAAAGGAAGAATAAGTCATGACCAAAGAAAAAATTGCCACTTGTTGCCCTTTGTGGAGTCTCTTATTTATTTACTCCACTTAGCAGCAGCTGGGAGTGCAGACCTGGGCTTATTCCATCCTAGGGGAAGAATCTTTCCACCCCCACCCCCACCTCAAAATGGTGAATATCTAACAGAGTTCTTTGAATATAGAAAATGTTCAGTGTATATTTGACAAAAGAATGGATGAGTAAGAGAATAATGCAATGTCCGTAGTTTAAAAATGAATCATTTCTACTCCTTTATCTGACTAGCTTGAAATCCCTCCCCTTGATAATCAAGCTTTACAAAATTGTTTAAGGTCTCCCTACAGAGAAATAGACCACGCACAGAGAAAAGTTGTGGCTTCAGGAGAGCTTAGAAAGAAGGACCTGTGCTCAACCAAGTTTCACATGAAGTAAGTTGTCAGAGCAACACTTCCATGCTTCTTAGGAGAAAGGATTGTTTTGGAGCATGAGGCTACGTAAAGTGTTCGCAGGAGAGGAAATATTTTAAATGTTTTCATTTAGGCAGGGCAATGGCCTGTTTAAATCAAACCACCACCTTTAACCTTGGTCCATACAGTGTGACTTACTCTAAGAGAAGTCTGCTTTTACCTGGCCGACATTTGTATCCTGCTATGTCTATACTTTTCCATTGCTTTTACTTTTTCCTCTCAATGACTATGGAGTTTCCTGTTTGATTTCTCTACAGGGGTCCTAGTGTTTAACAGGTGAAAGAATGAATAAATCCTAATCCTAAAAAGGGAACTATTTCAACCTTTTTTTCATGAAAGCATAAGCTCCTGGCTTCTCCACGGTGTGGCTCTAAGAGGCAGGCTGAAGGCCACCACCCAGCAGACCAGGCCGCAGGTCAGAAACCACAGTAACTGCCTTCCTTCCCAAGTGCCCTAAGGGCCATCCCCAAGGAGTAGTGACTTCAAGGACCGGTACTCTGTCCCCTGTGCTAAGTGAGAGAGCACAGACTTACTTTGAAGGCAAACTTTGCAAACAAGAATAACCTTGGAAAAACCCTTTATGTGTTCGGGAACGGTGCCAACCACTTACAACTCCTCTTTGACATTTCACAGATGTGTTTTCAGGCCAGAGAAGAGGCCTCTTTCTACCCCGAAACCCAAATCCGTTTTGTCCCTCGGGTGCAGTGGGGGCTTATCGGATGAGCCGCTGGGGAAAAATGGATCCCCTGTCCTCTCCTTGGTCGACTAGAGTCACTTTGGCTGAGGGTTCCCCTGCCTCCCGCGGGATACTTCTGTGGTGCTTTGACTTTCTCCCGGGAATTTTCTGTTCTGGAGGTCTCGTGGAGTTACAACTTTTCAGCCCCAAGGACCTGCCCAGAACCATCCGGCGGTCCCCAACCCCCAAGCTCTGGGATGGCTGCGGGGCTGCGCTAGCCATTAATGGCCATCATCCATTTTTAATCAGAAAGATCACAAGAAAGATGGTAAGCGAATCCCAGTCGCAAGTCAATTTAAATAACATTCCTGGGGAAATCCAATCACTTAAAACTGAGACACCTACGCGAGCAAGAGCCCCCGGCCCGAGTCGCGGGGAAGAGCGCGACGGCTGAATTAATCGAGATCAGGGGGTTCCCCTGCTCAGTGCGGAGCATTAACCCTTGCAGTCCCGGAGGGTGACGGGGGGGCTTGGAAGAGCGTGGCCGGCTGGCCGAAAATGCCCACGGCAGCCACGTACAGGCTGCCTCTGCCATCTTGGGCGGCTCCGAGCGCCCTGAGCCCGGCCCGGGCGGCTGGGCGCGCGGGGTTAAGGTCAGAAGCTCAGGAGGCCGCTCCCGCTGCGAAGAGCCGCCGCCTCCCGCAGCCTCGGCGCGCTTTGGGCTCCTCCTTCCGCCCAAGCGTGGCCAAGTGAGGACTGCTCCGGCCGCAGGTAGCGGAGGCGCGGGAGGCGGCGCGCGGGATCCAGCGGAGCGCCCGGGGAGGGGCCGACCGACTCGGGGATAGACGGCTCCCCCAACCCCCTCCCCGGACATTAGCGACGGTCTGCGCCGGCCATGTGGGGACCCGGGGTCACAGCGGAGGGCCTGTCGGTGGCGCCGGTACCGCCGCCGCTGCTGCCGCTGCTGCTTCTGCTGGCACTGGCGCTCGTGGCGCCCTCGCGGGGCGGCGGGGGCTGCGCGGAGCTGGCGTGTAGCGAGCGGGAGCGCTGCTGCGACGCGGCCAACGCCACAGCGGTGCGCTGCTGCAAGCTGCCGCTGCACGCCTTCCTCGACAACGTGGGCTGGTTCGTCCGCAAGCTCTCTGGGCTGCTTATCCTGCTAGTGCTCTTCGCCATCGGCTACTTCCTGCAGCGCATCATCTGCCCCAGCCCACGCAGGTACCCGCGAGGTCAGGCTCGGCCCGGGCAGGCGCGGCCGGGGCCGCCGGGGGGCGCAGGGCCGCCGAGGGCCGCGGGGCAGCCCGACGACGATGACGACTCGCCCGCGCTAACGCGCGACGAGGCAGCCGCCGGCTCTCAGGACTCCCTGCTGGACAGTGGCGGCGGGGGCCGAGGCCGGGGAGGCGGCGGGCGCTCGGCCCCCTCCTGCGCCTCGGAGCACGAGCTTCGCGTGGTCTCGCCGGTCTTCCTGCAGCTGCCCAGCTACGAGGAAGTCAAATACCTGCCCACCTACGAGGAGTCCATGCGGCTGCAGCAGCTCAGCCCCGGGGAGGTCGTGCTGCCCGTGTCGGTGCTTGGCCGCCCGCAAGGCGGCGGCGCCGGGGAGTCCGACGGCGGCGAGGGCCGCTTCCCGCTCATCTGAGCGTCCGTGGCCGCTCGAGGACCGCGGGGACCGAACGGGGCTAAGAGGGCTGCGGGTGGGACGCAACGACCGAGGTGGCCGCTGCCACCGCCGACTGCCTCAGACCCTGCCTGGTACCCGGGCCGAATCGCCTGTCGCCCGGCGCCTGGGTTGGAGTCACCCCCACTCCCGCTTGCCCCCGGTATCTTAAGTTTCCCTACGTTTCATTCGGTTCAAGGAAACGTTAGGCGCGCGCGGCGGGGACCACAGCAGCGGACGAGGCTGGAGTCCAACTTCGAAGGACGTCCCCGCCCTCAGCCTCTCCTCAGACCTGTGTTCACTCGCAAGTGCCTGCTTTCTGAATCCAAGAGAACACGTAAGCCCTTTGGTGCGTCGGGAGAAAGGCAGTAACCTTTGGGGGTGCGGGGAGCGGGACGCAGTTCCATACCTCTGCCTCTCGCCTGGACAGGTCTCGGTCTCCCAAGATGGGCGGAGGGCCAGGAGCCATAGGGGCGAGCGGCGACTGGAGACTGCTGCGCGCGGTCGGGGAGAGCAGCACCTAGGTATGATTGAATCCCTCCCTCCCTTGCGGAGAACCCCAAAACCCCCCCTTGGTATCTTCCTGGCCAAGCATAGTCACAGCTGATGGCTCACAATATGGGGAGGGATACCTGTGATATCCAGTTAGATGCTGTACCTATTGAAGACACAGCAATTAAGTATATCGAAGATCGTATTCTTAATAAGGTACAGTTGGACTTTTGATTTCTCAATAACTGAGAAGATATTTATATTTATTTGTCTTTTATTTTTGTATTTTTACCGTGTATTGAATGTGTCTGGAGTGTATTTGTGCAATTAATGATAAGATAATGGTCTTTTCTTCTTTTGGGGGGCCTTAATGGCCCAGAAATGGTCTGTCATTATTGTTTAAGAAAATATTGGACATGATTTCATTTACAATGGGGAAAAAAAGGAGCATGGTCAAAAGAGAAAACAGATGTGACCCAAAATACATGAAGGATATCTTATTTTCACTATTTGAGAAGAATATATTTTATTTTTAGTACTGTGGCATAATATACAACTTTTTGTAATAACTATAGATTGTGTAATCTAGGTCTTAATTGTATCATCACCACATAGTTATATGTAGAAATGATTGATGCATATATGCCATACCATGAAGCATGATGTCATGTGCTTTTCCCTTTATTTTGAAGTACATTCTACAACATGACACAAAACATAAGAATCTGTGACTTCTCTTCAAAGCCATAATTGTGCAAGTAATGTACTACAAAAGGATTTAGTCAACACATCTTAAGAAAAAAATAAATAACATTGTATCAGTTCTACCATTCTATGAAATGTCCTTTAGGCAAATGGTAATATTAAATATTAACATATTAAAATGCATTATGTATAATGTACATATGCACATAGTCTATGTACAATATGCATACTGTATACCATATAATTACTATAGTGTATGACTGCCATGAAAGGAGGAGAAGGAAAACAAAAGGTTTCTCTGCTTGGGGAAGGATGAGTGTTACATTAAGGAAGATTTTACATGTGAACCTCATAGATGTATGTAGAAACATTGTTCTTATGATTGAAAAAGTTTAACAATCCTGAGATTATATTAGAAGAAACTGATTTGATTAATTTGAGAAGTGATTTAATTGTGAAATTAATTTGAGAAAATGATTTAAACTTTTAAAAGCTAATAGAAAAGTCTGACAGTTCTAAGAGTCTGAATTGTAATAGAAGAGAATGGTTTACTCTAAACTGCTAAAAGCTAATGACCCTGTTATTAAAATCATTTGAAGTGTTACTAAACCACAGAAAAACATTAAAATATTTCTCTGTGCAAATTGTATCAGATGTGTGACTATATGGCAATGTATTAAAATATGAAATGTGTATCTTTATTACTTAAAAGCAATTTTAAGCTGTGTTTGGCAAAACAATAAGGAGTTGAGACTATTTAAGTTGTGAATGGTACAAGATTTAGTGAAATCACATCATATTGAGCAATTATATTGTTAATGTTATTCAAACACTAAAATTTTAGTTACATCTGGCTGTCAATACCACCCACCATTCAAACAAACAGAAAAGTTGCCATATTCTTTTAAATTATTTATCATTTGAGGGCATTCTGTTTTAGAGACATCTTAAAATTCACCCATATTCGAAACAGCAACATGAATATCTATGGACCAGTATATGAAGTATATCCTATATGTTGCTATTATTAGCATCTTGAGCTTTGCAACAGAATCTTGTAAAAATACACTTATAATATGAATCAAATGTATTTCCCTTGTATCAACTATGGAACATTTCCCCCCCTAAAATTTAAAATGTCTGTAATGTAATACTAGTCATGCAGTGAGGTGCCACTGAATTTTAACGTTACGACAAGTTTTACACTTGTTTTTTTCCTACACAGCCCACAAGCTCTTATGCACATCTCTCAGTTAATAAAAGTGAGTTTGACTCTGGTTTTTTTCTTGCACTTCATTAATTTACCAAGCACAATTTGGGGGGGATTCTTAAAACTATTTTTATTAAGGAATATGTTTCATGGTTACACACACACATAACATACCCTGTTAATATACACAGAACCTATGTATTCACAATGCTAGAATGCCTTCATGCCTGGATAGAAACATTTTTAAAGCACAAAGGGAAGTATCTAGGTATCAATTTTATAAATTTCACCTGGAAGTTATTTATTACCTAGAACTAGTAGAAAATAG
The DNA here is from genome assembly GCA_004023965.1 of Spilogale gracilis. Taxonomy (NCBI): domain Eukaryota; kingdom Metazoa; phylum Chordata; class Mammalia; order Carnivora; family Mephitidae; genus Spilogale; species Spilogale gracilis. The sequence goes on from PITA01015541.1 coordinate 37,163, forward strand.
AAATGTAGAAAGTATTAATGTAGAAAAGTTATTCTCTCACCTGAAAACAATTTGTGATGAAATGCTGATTTTACTTATTTTCAATATTTTTATATAGGTGAGGGCACACATATATATGCACATATTTATGTATATATAAAATCAGTTGCTTATAAGCATGACTTCACATTTTTCAACTATGTGTATTATATAATTATATACACACACATATATGAAATCTGTTGCTCAAAAGCAATTTGTTGTTGGTGTTCAATATAATAAACAAGGGGAAAATGTCTTCTTGAGATAGAATGATAGTCTCAAGAGGCCCTTAATTCAACCATGGAAAATGGCTTTAGCAATTATGCCAAAGAGCATGAGGTGTACTATATAAGGAAAACAAGATTCAACTGGAAAGGCTGAAGGGAATATTAAGGAAATGGCCTCAACAGTTTAAAAGGCAATATGCCAAGTACCTCAATGTTGTACTTTATGTATCCCAGTTTCTCTCAAGTGGAATTAATAAAGGAAACAGTTCACAGCTGGAACTTATTATGTTATACACATGAATATGGTGTTCAGATTTAAACAATGTTCCGCATTGATTTCTGTAAAAATATCATGAACATAATTTGGATTTCCAGATTGAAAGAAACAATGATGAGTTGTTTTATTTTGAGTAGCCTAGCATTAATCATCTCTCCAAAACTGTACATTGCAGACAACCAACCAGTAATAGAATATTTGGCAAGTTGGTATCTGACCTCACTAGTTCACAATTTACTTTTTCACTCACCTTTCCTTCATTGGGAAAAGATAGTAGGCCAAGGGGAGGTGTTTTATCAACAAAGAATGAATCAGCAACCAGCAAATTGTAAAGAATTAACCATCTTTTCTTCCATAGAGATGGAAAGAATGTCTTCTTTTTAAAAATTTTGCCTATAAAATAATCAAATATCAAATAAAACCAGTACTTTGATTATATTTAAACACATATAGAACCTAATATTATTTTCTTTTACAGACTTTTAATTTTACAACAAAGAATTTACTATGGAGGACATTTATACTTGCCATCCAACTAAAGAGTATCACTTGTTTTTCCTCTTCAGCATCTTAACTAAGCACCTTCATTGTCTTGATCTCTCCTAATTCTTTTTTTTCCTTTGTATGTTATCTTGCTTTGAATTTTCAGTATTTGTTTTCATTAAAACACATCTCACAGGACTCCGAGTTGCTCTTTTCTCTGATTTAATATTACTCTGGCTATGGCTTGGTCTTTTGAACAAAGTTCCTTTTTTTGGCAACATTATTTTCCAATGTGATTTTTTTTTTTTAAGATTTTGTTTATGTATTTGTCAGAGAGGGAGCACAAGCGGGGGTAGGGGGCAGCAGGCAGAGGGAAAAGCTGTCTTCTTGCCAAGCCAGGAGCCCTATGCGGGGCTCAATCCCAGGACCCTGAGATCATGACCTGAGTCGAAGGCAGAGGCTTAACTGACTGAGTCACGCAAGCATCCCCCAAAGTGTTCTCTGTATTCTATTTGCATCTACTTCTGTCGGTTTACAGTTTGAGCCAGATGGTTTTTGCTTTTTAACTGTTAAAGGACTGTAAACATATTTCTTGGTATTCTTATCCATAGAGATTTTCTGTCACTGAGCAAATGATCATATCTTTGCAGCTCTCTAGCAAGAATTTTCATTTTTCTAGATCTCAAACAATAATTCTTGATTTGCCTTTTTATCTTTTTGATTCCACACTTGAAATTTTCTGGAGGGGTTGTCAGCACTTTTCTTCCTACATTTCCCTAAAAATGTGCCCTCTGCTGTATTTATAAGGGCATTTTAGTAGTGATAGGGACTTTATTTTGGCTTTCAAACCTCAAGTATATATGTCTATTGACTGCTATATCTTTATGCTTCTAGATTTTTCTCACAGGCCTCTTTGTGGGTTTTTTGGTGTCATTTTATCTGAGGAATGGTTAACTATTTTTTCTTATTCTTGCTCACAGACATTCTATTTCTTGTACTAGATAAATTATTATATTCTACCTTTATAGGAAAGACCTTATTTGGGCCCCGAGACCTCAAATACAGCTTGATATTCTATTGATTGCTGTAACTTTGACATTCTTAATGGATTTCTGTATGGGCTCCTCTTCAACTTCTGAATATGGTACCACTGTTTTACTAGGTAGACTAACCAGTACCTCTCACTTTATATTTCTTTTATGCCTGCTTCTAGATGCTCTTAAAGAATCCCTAGTATATATTGTTTAAGATTTTACCTGAGGAACTGTCAATAGTTTTATCTTCTGCCTCTGTTGGCTACATTCGTTTCATCCTAGAAAGGATTAGAATCCTCCAGATTTATACCTGTTCTATTTTGGTTTGTAGGAATTTTCTCTTACATTGAGCAAAGATTTTTACCAGACCAAAATTAATTTTTATTATTTTCCTGGATCTTAAAAGTATCTTCTCTTCATTTGTAGGTGTGACTTTTTTTCTTGCAAGCTGTTCATTGGTTTGTCCCATTTCTCTATGTCCATAACCCCTGTTGAACTAGCCAAGTGATCAGATTCCTGTCGATTTATACCAGCTTACTTCTTCTCTTATGTTACAGTTTCTATCTTTTCTCCATAGCTCCATCTTCTGATTTTTTCTGTTGGAAGCTCTTCACGGTATTCTTTTCATTTTCCTTTATTTGAAATTTTCTGTTGCCAGAATCAATGAGACTCCTGAGTTCTAGATTAGTTCCATATCTGCATCTGTGATAGAGGGACATTGCTGACTCAGCTGTGCTTGAAAATTAAGTTCCTATTTCTTCCATTCATCTCTGCACATTATCTGTTGGACTATGCAAATGTTTCGATTCTTGAGACTCTTTTTTGTTTTTTAGAGTAGATCTTATTCTTTGACTAACTCTGTTTTGCAGGGTTTTGACACCTGTCAAGTCTTCTACTTGGTTCTTTTCTAGGAGTTTAGACTATTGGTGCCTGTTGGGTCTTCTTTAGGTTCAGTCTTTCCCACAGAAGTTTTCAGAAGTTTCCTGATTGTCGTCAGTTCCATGGATTCACATTTTCTCCCCGGGAGCTGTCCTGAGCTTCTTGATTGTCTTATATTCTGACGTCCAACATTTGCTGTGTAGTCTTCTTTTTCTTTCTTTTAATTTGACAGAGAGAAACACAGCGGAAGAGGGAACACAAGCAGAGGGAGTGAGAGAGGGAGATGCAGGCTTCCCGCCCCAGCCAGGGAGCCCCATGTGGGGCTGGATCCTGGGACTCCGGGATCATGAGCCGAAGGCAGATGCTTAATGACTGAGCCACCCAGGCACCCCTGCTATGTAGTTTTCTAAGGCCCTTGGCTCCTGTTGAGTTTTTCAGTGGGTCTCTTGATACCTGTGAGTGAGGTTTTCACCTTTTCCACATTTCCATTTTGAGATGAGGGGTTCTTGTTGCTTTTGCTCTCTGGTTTTAGTGCCTGCTTTGGTGTTTTTAGCTCTTTCATGCCTTCAGATCTTCCACGGAGTCTGCATTTTCCTCATTTGTCCCCAGCCATCTCCTGAATATTCTTAGATTTCCTTCATCATTCGAGTTTGTGCTTTGGACTGTTCTTTCTGTGGACATCACAACCATTTATATATTTCTCTGGTTCTGTTGGTGTTGGCAGGAATTCTTTGAAACCTGCCAGGTCTTCCAATGGCTCTGGTTTTACCTTATATGTCTTTAGCCGCCTCCTGCTGATCCCTTTTAGAATTTCTCCTGGTTCTGGATTCTGGTTTCAAGTGTTCCTAACTTTCTGTGAATATTATCATCATTTGTTTGTTCCTCTAGGTCTGTAGGAGTCCACTGATGGCTGCCAGGTCTTCCATGGCTTCTGGTTTTACTTTAGGTGCCATCAGCATTCCTGTGGGAATTCTTAGTTTTTACCCAGTCTGGCTTGTGCTTTGGCACACTCCTAAGCTTTCTGTGAAACTGATCAACATTTACTTGTCTCCATTTCTTTTGGGGTTTGTTTGCAGGAGCTCCCTAATACCTGTCAAGTATTCCACAAGTTCTCCCTTTTCCTCAGGTGTTTTCAGCTGTCTCTTGAGGAGCCTGAGAGTTTCTACAGGTCCCAGATTCTGTTTTAGGGTGCTCTGAAGCTTTTTGTGACACCTAACTTTATTTTAGTCTGTTTAAAATTATTAATTTCACAAGTTAATTCCTGAAACTTACAGTACTATGTGTGAGTTCTGGAAATTCACTTTGATGACTTAAATATAATTTTCAGTATTTCTAGCTCTGATTTAAAATTTGGTAGCAATTTATACTGTAGCCATTTTTCCAAAGAGTAAAATATAAATGTGCACATTTTTAGACATAAGCTTGGCATATGCTATGGGAGGTAGCACTCTTCACTTGCTACCATGACAATTATAACAATGATAACTATAATTCGTCGAATGCTTACATACGCCAGGCACCAGGCTAGGCATCTTACATATATTATCTCATTTAAAATTCATAACAGGAAGAGCCAAGGATTTTTTTTAAGATTTTCTTTATTGAGTGTGAGCACAAGTTGGGGGGGAGGGGCAGAGGGAGAGGGAGAGGGAGAGAATCCTAAGCAGGTTCTGCTGGCGGAGCCCAACCTGGAGCTCAATTATCATGACCCTGAGGTAATGATCTGAGCCCAAATCAAGAATCTGATGCTTAACCGACTAAGCCACCCAGGTGCCCCCAAAGGTTAATAATAAGGATTATTAACCCCATTTTACAGATGAGAAAAGTACAGGCAGAGAGAGAAAATAGTGTGCCCAAAGTCATGTGGGTGATAAGTAGAAGATCCAGGAAGCAGATTCAGCCTGTTTGACTCTGGAGCTTGTCCTGTGCACCACTAGACTTTTTCACCATGCAATTAACCTCACAGGATATCTTACCATTGCAGCTGTGGCTGTAGCTGCATAGCATCGCAGTAGAATCACTTTTTATTTTTTCACAAGTGAAATAAGGTAGCTATTATTTGACATTTGCTGTTTAAAGGAACTATTTTTTTTTCTTTTTTAAAATTTTTTAAAGTTTTCTTTTTTCTTTTTAATTTTAATTTTTTTCAATGTTCCAAGATTCATTGCCCATTCCCCACACCCAGTGCTCCATGCAATAGGTGCCCTCAGTACCCACCACCAGGCTCTCCCATCCCCCCTCCCTCCAAGTCCCTCAGTTTGTTTCTGTATCCAAAGTCTTTCATGTTTTGTTTCTCTCCCCGAATTACCCTACTTCCCATTTACTTTCCTTCTCCTACTGTCTTCTGTATTACCCCTTATGCACCGCAAGTAAGTGAAACCATGTGATACTTAACTTTCTCTACTTGGCTTATTTCACTCAAGGAACTATTATTTTTTAAAAAAATAGAATCTAGGCTGGAAATCTTTAATGACTGAAAGACTGGAAATGCAGAAATGTTTTATGGGTAAAACCTGAAGTGGTCAACAAAAACAGCACAGATATTGGTTTTTTGCATTTCACTCAGCCAAGTCCTTCAGCACGAAGTGTGCCTCCTTCCTGGTCTGATTTTGTTAACTTTAAAAATTGAAAAACATTTCTTTAAAATAGCTGGTAAATCTTGTACAATATCTTAAAAAAAAAAGCCAGAATGGTTTTTGTTGCTCAGCATAAAAAACAAGAACTGTGTAGAGTCTAACATGATCACTAAATCCTCAGTGCGAGCTAATATGGAAACAAGAACAGAATAGCTCCAAATTAAGATTCTATTAATATTCTTATGGTAGAATATGAGTGTTTGTTAAGACTTCATATAGAATAACATAATGATTTATGCTGCCCAGGTGAATCTCTAGACGCTGGATTTAGTAGTTATGTGACCGTAGCCAGTTGCTTAATTTCTCTAAGGCTAGTTTCTCTTCTCCAAAGTGGGGAGAGTGCCTACCTCAGCTGAATGCCATGTATAGGTGTCATATTAACTTGACTTAAAAAATTGTCAGTTGGTTTTGGTTGAAGTGATACACTGTGGGTGAAAGCCTGGGTAGGAAAAGAGAAATGGGATTTTGGACAGGCAAGGAAGGACCAGGAGTAGCAGACTAAATCATATGGGAAGGGTTGAGAGTATGGCGAGCTTGATGTCAAGGAGCAAGTGGAGTGGGAGACAGGTAAGAAGTGCTAGAAAGCTAGGCCAGTGGAGTAGGAGATTGGGATACTAGATCCTGAGACTTCCCCTATAGAGAAGCTGTGGGCAAGAACAAAGTGGAAACAGTAGTCTTGGAAGTGGGTCCTGGAGAGTAGACATGAGGGCTTCAAGGATAGAGGAAGGTACAGGTTTCTGGGGGGATACAAGGACAGGTAGAGGAGAGTAAGTGAATGAGAGCAAATGCACAGCCCAACGGACTTTGAAACCCATCTCAGGTATGATAGATCTGAGTCTGATAGAAAAGTATTTATGTAGACATTTCTGATTTTTAACCTGAAGAAGAGAAAGCCAAGGGAATATAACTGTCATGAAATATTTAAAAGGAAAACTTATTAGAAGTGGAACTAATCTTTTTTTTTTACAGGGCTCCAGAAGGTGGAACTTAAAGGTAAAAAAAAAAAAAAAAGTCAAACTACAAAATATCAACATTTCCATCTGTCCATCCATTCATCCATGTACTATTCATTCAGCCACCCACCAAAAAACATATTTGAGATCATCTGCAAAAAAAGACACACATAAAGAAGGTCACACCTTGGTTCTGAGATTTTTGGCAGGAAATACAAAGAAAAAGTTCAATTAAAGGATTCAGTGTTTGTAAGTAAAAATAGACCAGGTGCTTGAGAGAAGCACAGATATTCCTGATACTGACATTTAGAAGAAGCTTCTCCTCTGAGATGTCATAAAGAAGACACTATAGGGGCACCTAGCTGCTTAGTCAGAATATGTGACTCTTGATCTTGGAGGCTGAGTTCACATTGTGCATAGAGCTTACTAAAATAAATAAATAAATAAATAAATAAATAAATAAATAAATAAATAAGAAATATATATCAACCATTTTTACACTAAATATGTTCTGTAGGGCTTATAAACATTAGATCCTCACTATAGGCATAATATTGTAGCTCAGTACAATCTTTCAAGGAGTCTAAATAATGTAGTACAGTCACTCTTCTAATGCTTTGGTCGAATCCCAAAATAGGTTATATTCTAGAGGAATGGATGACTGTATAACTTTAAAATATTTTACCATGAATGTTATCTCTCTCAAGTATTTTAAAAGCCATTTTGTTGCTTTGTTAAATTACAAAAATTATATTTAAGCACATACAGCAACACTAAAGACCCTACCAAAAAAAAAAAAAAACCCTGTCAGATCTAATAAACAGTAAAGATGAAGGAAACAAAATCAATACACAAAAATGACATACACTAATAACTATCAGAAAGAGAAATTAAGACAACAATCTCATAATTGCATCAAAAAGAATAAAATGTCTAGGAATAAACTTAACCAAAGAAGTGAAAGATCTGTACACTGAAAACTATAAGACTTGGGGGGGAAAGAAAAGGGGGGGCGCCTGGGTGGCTCAGTGGTTAAGCCTCTGCCTTCAGCTCAGGTCATGATCCCAGAGACCCAGGATTGAGCCCCACATTGGGCTGCCTGCTTGGCGGGAAGCCTGCTTCTCCCTCTCTCACTCCCCCTGCTTGTGTTCCCTCTCTTGCTGTGTTTCTCTCTGTCAAATAAATAAAATCTTAAAAAAAAAAAAGACTTGGGTGAAAGAAATTGAAAAAGACACAGATAAATGATATTCTGTGCTCACAGATAGGAAGAATTGATATTGTTAAAAATGTTAATTTTATCCCAATGATTCAATATTATCCCTATAAAATTCCAATGTCATTTTTCACAGAAATAGAACAAAAAATCCTAAAATTTGCTATTTAGCAAAAGCAATCCTGAGAAAGAACAAAGCTGGAGGTATCACACATCCTGATTTCAAATTATATTATAAAGCTATAATAATCATAACAGCATGGTACTGACATAAAAACAGACACATAGGTCAATGCAACAGAATAGAGAGCCCAGAAATAAAGCCACATATATATTATCAATTAATTTATGACAAAGGAGCCAAAAAGGTGGATGGAGAAAGGGCAACCTCTTCAGTAAGGGAAGTTGGGAAAACTGAACACATGCTACATGCAAAAGACTGAAACGGTACCACTATCTTAAATCATACACAAATATAATGCAAATGGATTAAAGGATTTAACATAAGACCTGAAACCATAAAACTCTTGAAGAAAACAAGGAGTTATGCACCTTGACATAGGTTTAGGCAATGATTTTTTAGATTTGACACCAAAAGCAAAGTCAACAAAAGCAAAAATCAGTAAATGGGACTACATCAAACTAAAAAGCTGCTTTCTGTACAACAAAGAAAGTCATCAACAAAATGAAAAGGCAGCCTACAGAATGGGAAAAAATATTGGCAAATAACACATCTGCTAAGGAGTTAATACCCAAAACATAAAAAGAACTCCAACTAGTCAATAGAAAGAAAAAAAAAAAAACTTTTAAGAATGGGCAGACGACCTGAAAAGACATTTTTCCAAAGAAGGCTTACAAATAGCCTTTGATACATGAAAAGGTGTTCAATATCGCTCATCATCAGGGAAATGCAAATCGAAACCACAATGAGGCCTCACCTCACACATGTTAGAATAGCTGTTATCAGAATGACAAGAAATAACAAGAGTTGGTAAGGATATGGAGAAAAGGGAACCCTTGTGCACTGATGGGAATGTACATTGGTACAGCTACTGTGGAAAACAGTATGGAATCTCCTCAAAAATTAAAATAGAGCTATCATATGATTAAGGGATCCCACTCAAGGGCATTTATCCAAAAGCAATGATATTACTATCTTGAAAAAATATCTGCCCTTCCATGTTCATTACAGCATTATTTACAATAGCCAATACATAGAAACAACAGATGAATGGATAAGGAAATTGGGGTGTGAATATATATATATATAAAAGATGGAATATTATTCAGCTCTAAAGGAGAAGGAAATGCTGCCATTTGTGATAATATGGATGGACATTTAAGGCATTGTGATAAATGAAATAGATGAGACAAAGATGAATACTGTATGACTTCACTTACATGCAAACCTAAAAAAGACAAACTCATTAATATGGAGAAAAAATTGGTGGTGGCCAGAGTTGGGAAGGGGGAATGAAATGAGTGAAGGTGGTCAGAGGATACAAACTTCCAGTAATTATTTTTAATTTTTTTAAAGATTTTATTTATATATTTGACAGAGCGAGAGAGGGAACAGAAGCAGGGGGCGTGGGAGAGAGAGAAGCAGGTTTCCCACTGAGCAGGGATCCCGATGCGTGGCTCAATCCCAAGACCCTAGGATCATGACCTGAGCCAAAGGCAGACGCTTAACAACTGAGGCACCCAGGCACCCTATACTTCCAGTTATAAAATAAATAAGTCCTGGGGATCTAAGGTACAGCATGGTGACTATAGTTCATAACAGTGTTTTATATATTTGAGAGCTGCTAAGAGAACAGATCTGAAAAATTCTCATTGCAAGAAAAAAAATTTTATAACTATGTGGTGATGGATATTAATTCGATCGATTGTGGTGATCATTTCATAATATATACAAATACCAAATTATGTTGTACACCTAAAATCAATATATTATATGTCAATTATATATCAATTTATTAAAAAAAAAACACCCCACTTCCAAAGGAGCAGTGGACCAGATTGTTGAGGCTCATGACCCCAGATCCACTGCTTAATAGGGCTGTGATTTCAGCTTAATTGTTTAACTTCTTCATGCCTAAATTTCTTCTTCTGAAAAGAAAGTTAGAGAAAGTACATCATAGAGTAAAACTCGTAGAGCCTTATACAGAGTCCAATCTATATATGAGGTGAAAAAGGAAGGATCAAGACTGACTTTGAGGTCGTGAAGGAGTTTTCTGCATTGAGCTTTGAGGAGCCCCTGAATTCCAAAATCTGTCAGAAGCAGCTCTTTAGTACTTACCATAAGCTTTAAAATATATATAGCCTTGCTTCAGCAGTTCCCCCAGCTGAGACTCTATTCCCATGAAAATAATCAAGGTCCCATGCAAAGATCTGACTGCAAGAGATACCCTTTGAAGCACTGCTCTAACGATGAAGTATTGAAAACTCTCTAATTATCCAACAGTAGGACACTGATTAAATTCTGCTCCATCATATGAAGAGACACTCTGGGGGTGCCTGGGTGACTCAATTGGTTAAAGCGGCTGCCTTCGACTCAGGTCATGATCCCGGAGACCAGGGATCGAGCCCTTCATCAGGCTGCCTGCTCGGCGGGAAGCCTGCTTCTCCTTCTCTCCCTCCCCCTGCTTGTGTTCCCTCTCTGGCTGTGTTTCTCTCTGTCAAATAAATAAATAAAATCTTAAAAAAAAAAAAAAAAAAGAAAAAGACATTCTGCAGCCAGTGAGAGAGATGGAGAAAGAGTGTGCGCATGTGCACGTGTGCTCACACAGGGGTAAGGGCAGAGGAAGAGTGAAAGAGAAGCTCAAGCAGACTTCATGCTGAGTGCAGAGCTGGATGTGGGCTCCATCTCATGACCCTGAGATCAGACCTGAGCTGAAAGCAAGAGCATGACTCTTAAATGACTGCACCACCCAGGTGCCCCAATTATGCAGCTTTTAAAAAGATGTGCTAAGACAGCTATTAATATGGAAAAACGTCCATGATATGCCCATCAAATAAAAAAAACCACTAATGAAATCGTATTACAAATAAATGCACACACATACAAGAAAATCCTGTTTTAAAACCCATAGTTTACACCACTACACTGAGATATTCCAACAAATGTATAGTTCCTTCCAGTCTTTTGTTTAAATTTTTAATTATTTAGCTTTTTGTGTCTTCTTCAATTTCTTTCATGAGTGTTCTGTAGTTCCTCAAGTACAGATCCTTAACTTTGGTTAGATTTATTCCTAGGTATCTTATGGTTTTTGGTGCTATAGTAAGCGGAATCAATTCTCTCTTTTCCCTTTCTATATTTTCATTGTTAGTGTATAAGAACACAACTGATTTCTGTGTATTGATTTTGTATCCTGCCACATTACCAAATTGTTGTATGAGTTCTAGTAGTTTGGGGGTAGAGTATCACGTCATCTGCAAAGAAAGAGAGTTTGACTTCTTCTTTGCCAATTTGAATACCTTTTATTTCTTTCTGTTGTCTGATTGCTGTTGCTAGGACTTTTAACACTATGTTGAACAATAGTGGTGAGCGTGGGTATCCTTGTCTTGTTCCTGATCTCAGAGGGAAGGCTGTCAGTTTTTCCCTGTTGAGAATGATATTTGCTGTGGGTTTTTCGTAGATAGATTTTATGAGGTTGAGGAATGTGCCCTCTATCCCTCTACTTTGAAGAGTTTTAATCAGAAATGGATGTTGTATTTTGACAAATGCCTTTTCTGCATCAACTGAGAGTACCATGTGGTTCTTCTCTCTCCTCTTATTGATTTGTTCTATCACGTTGATTGATTGAAAGATACCTAGGAATAAACCTAACCAAAGAAGTTAAGGATCTGTACTCTAGGAACTATAGAACACTTCTGAAAGAAATCGAAGAAGACACAAAAAGATGGAAGAGCATTCCATGCTCATGGATTGGAAGAATAAACATTGTTAAAATGTCTATATTGCCCAGAGCAATCTATACTTTTAATGCCATTCCGGTCAAAATTCCACCAACATTTTTCAAAGCGTTGGAACAATCCTAAAATTTATATGGAACCAAAAAAAGACCACGAATCACTAAGGAATTGTTGAAAAAGAAAAACAAAGCTGGGGGCATCAGGTTACCTGACTTCAGGCTTTATTACAAAGCTCTGATCACCAAGACAACATGGTACTGGCACAAAAACAGACAAATAGACCACTGGAACAGAGTAGAGAGTCCAGATATGGACCCACGAATCTATGGTTGAATCATCTTTGACAAAGCAGGAAAAAATATCCAGTGGAAAAAAGACAGTCTCTTCAATAAATTGCTGGGAAAATTGGACAGCTACATATAGAAGAATGAAACTAGACCATTCTCTTACACACACACAAAGACAAACTCGAAATGGATGAAAGACCTCAACGTGAGGCAGGAATCCATTAAAATCTTGGGAAAGAACATAGGCAGTAACCTCTTTGATATCGGCCTCAGCAGCTTCTTTCAAGACATGTCTCCAAAAGCAAAGGAGACAAAAACGAAAATGAACTTTTTGGACTTCATCAAAACAAAACCCTCTTACACTGTTGGTGGGAATGTAAGCTGGTGCAGCCGCTTTGGAAAACAGTGTGGAGATTCTTAAAAAATTAAAAATAGAGCTACCCTATGACCCTACAATTGCACTACTGGGTATTTACCCCAAAGATACAGATGTAGTGAAAAGAAAGGCCATATGTACCCCAATTTTCATTGCAGCAATGGCCACAATCGCCAAACTGTGGAAAGAGCCAAGGTGCCCTTCAACAGATGAATGGATAAAGAAGATGTGGTACATATATACAATGGAATACTATGCCTCCATCAGAAAGGATGAATATCCAACTTTTGTAGCAACATGGACTGGATTG
>PITA01015542.1:0-10466 GCA_004023965.1 Spilogale gracilis
TTTTTTTTTTTTTAAAGATTTTATTTATTTGACAGAGAGAAACACAGCCAGAGAGGGAACACAAGCAGGGGGAGTGAGAGAGGGAGAAGCGGGCTTTCTGCCGAGCAGGGAGCCCGATGTGGGACTCGATCCCGGGTCTCCGGGATCATGACCTGAGCCGAAGGCAGTCGCTTAACCAACTGAGCCACCCAGGCGCCCCAGTCCTTGAGTTTCTGATTCATATTTCCTATGGTAAATTGGAAGATCCATGTTGTTGAACATGGAAAAGCAAACCCTGACTTTTACCCTCAAGAGAAATTTTATCTTTTAACTGACTCCAGTAGTTCATTTTGTTGTTGTTTTTGTTGTTTGTTTGTTTGTTTGTTTGGTGTAGTAGACATGAAATAAAGAGTTTCTCTGAGCCCCAGGACTGCCTGACAAGCATCGTCCATCCCATGCTATGGCTGGCATACTGAGAGCAGTGGACAGGACAGCACCTCACTCTATCTTTATCCAAGCTCACATAAAAATGCCCCACACCTGGGTTGGGAGCAGAGCCCCCTTAGTTTTCAGCTACCTCAGAGAAAAACACTAATAACTTTCTTTTAAAAAATTATTTCAGCAAAAAAGGAAAATTTCTGAATGCACTAAGATTAATAACTCCCATTGCTTGTGATAAAAATTATGTAGAGGTTGTTGAAACTATCTTCTTGTTTAATTGGATGGACTACAATGTGTTGGTCTTACTAGCAAGGACTGTGCTGAGTCCTAAGAAAATTGCGCTGGACCCCAGTACAAATCTAGAAGGAGCATCCAAGAATTCAACCTGCAGACCACTGAGGTATTGTGAATGGCCATACAGAGCGGTACCATGTCCCAAGTGGTGGAGCTGGTACACTTAGAGCTGACCTTCACTGATTTGGAAGTTGAAGATTTCTCAACTACAGGTTATCAAGCAATCCCTTTCAATTTAACCTCATATTAGAGGGTTGAGTTAATCATAATCTACAATTTCATGGCACACCATCAAAACCTACAAGGTCTTTCCTTGGTTTATTTATTTATTCATTCTCTTTTATCTTCATTCCCTACCTCCATTCCCTTTTCCCAGAGGTGACATCCTTAAAATTTTTAATACTCAGCCTTGGATTTTTTAAATGCATGGGAATATTAATAAATGTATGTACTTTCCATGGATATGAGTGATGTTGTAGTATAGTTTTACCACAGAATGTAGATGTGCTATAGATTTTGTAGTTTCTAACTTTTTATTTTACCATTTCATTAGGCTGTCTCTAAATCTCCCTACCCCAAACAATTCTGCGAGAAACATCTTCATACTTGTTCCCTTAGAGAACTGTGTGAGACTTGGTCTTGCATAGAAGGGTGGGATCCTGACTCATAGCAAGCATGCATTCTTAACTGCACAAACTATCAGACTGCCCGTTAGAATGACTTGTACTAGTCCACAGCCTTATCAAAAAGGCCAAACAGCTCCTGTTGCTGGGGATCTCCAATATCTGGCATTTTCCAGATGTCTGATTTTTTTTGCCAATCTGATCAGTTTGAAGAAATATGTTTGTATGTTTGTATTTTGCATCTCTCTTATGATAACTGGGTTTAAACATCTCTTTAAACATTAATGCCACTTAGACTCCCCATATTGTGAATAGTTCCTTATATCCTTTGCCTATGTTTCTATTGGGATTCTTGTTTCTCTGTGTTGAGTTGCAGGAAAATTTTGTGTTGTCCAGATATTAGCACTGTTCCTTTCACAGACACTAACCTATCTACTCTAATCTATCATGGTCAGTTAACCTCAACTGGTGTTCTTCCTTGAGGAAAAATAAATAAATAATTCTGATAAAATAAAAATTTATCTTGTAAAACTTGGGGGGGGGGTCTATTTAAGAAGTCCTTCTTCATCTCTAAGTTACAAAATTCTCTTCTTCCATCATCACGAGTTTTATCTTTCATACTTGGATCTTTAGTGTACCTGCATCTTTTTGTGGATGGGATACAATAATGACCCAGGGGTTTTTTTTCCCCTCTTTCCTCTCTTCATCTCATAAGTCAGTTTTTCAACAACACAGACAAAGACTTTACCTCATTGACTTTTTATGTCAAAATTTTCTGAGTTAAGATGAAATGATCTCTTCTCAGAGATACACAGTAAGAGTTACCCCCTTGACTTTTGGTACCACATGCACAATTTTTCAAATTGCCATTTATACTTGAGTCCATCTCTAAGATTTAATTTTATCCTGTTGGGTTATTCCATTATGTCTCCTCTTGTGTCACTATCATACTGCATTTATTAATATTAAAGTATGGTTTGGTAGTGGATCTTAATATTGAGTCCTTGTTCTTTTCCAAAGTGTACTTATCTATTAATACACATTTATTCTTTCATATTCCAGCTGACATTTTGATTGATTTAGCTCCAATTTTACTGGTTAATCTGGAGACACTAGTATTAAACAGTAGCAGTTATAGCAAACATACGTGCTAGATTCCAGTTTATTATGAATGCAGCCAAGGTTTCCATGTCCAAACCATCTTTAAATTTATGAAAGCCTCTCTGTCCCTAGTGTGCTGAGATTTTTTTTTCATTTTCATCACAAAGTATTGAACTCAGCAAGTGCCTTTTCTGCAAAATTACATGATGGATTCCTTTTAGTTTATTAACACAATAAATTACATTGGTAGAGTTTCTAAATATTAAGCTCTTCTTGCATACTAGGATAAGCCTTCCCTTTTTCTGCTATATTAATTTTTATTACATTATTAGATGCAGCTAGCTTATATTTTATGCAAGATTTTACCATTATGTTTATTACAGAAATGGGACTGCCACTTTATTACTTGTGCTATCATTATCATATTTTGAAATCAAGATTACAGTAACCTTACACAGGAGCTGTAAAAAATTTTTCCCTATTTTTATCATTTTTGGAACAACTACAGAAGGTGGGAATTATTTCTTTCTTGAAAATTTGGTAGGATCTCTTATAAATACAATGGATCTAGAATTTGAGAGGTGGAGGGAGGAACAAGATGGTGGAGGAGTAGGAGACCTAAATATCATCAGGTCCAGGAGTTCAGCTAGATGGCTATCAAACCAGTTGGAACACCTAAAGACTCAACAGGAGATCAAAGAGAAGAGCAGCAATTCAAGGAACAAAAAAATGACCACTTTCTGGAAGGTAGGACTCACAGAGAAGTGAATCAGAGGCAACATTTGGGAAGACAGACCTAGGGGGGGAGGGGCTGGCTCCCGTGCAGCAGTAGAGCACCAGTGCACAAAATCAGAACTTTTAGAAGTCTGATCCACTGAAAGATGTCACCACAAAGGCTAAGCAGGGGGTGGAGCCCTCGCTGGGACAGTGTGGTCTCAGAATGACTGAGTGCCTGAACATGACAGATGTTCAGAGCAGGAAAGCCAGCTGCAGACACGGAGCCAAGGAGTGGGCTC
This sequence comes from Spilogale gracilis, assembly GCA_004023965.1. Taxonomy (NCBI): domain Eukaryota; kingdom Metazoa; phylum Chordata; class Mammalia; order Carnivora; family Mephitidae; genus Spilogale; species Spilogale gracilis. The sequence continues at coordinate 3,455 of PITA01015542.1, forward strand.
TCAGCTCGGGCTTACCTTAAACTGTGATCCAAGACACAGTCAGGCCACTGATCTTCAAGCAGGGACCCCACAAGTGGCAGATCCAGGGAGACCTCCTCCTTCTTCCTCCAGGAGGAGAGATGCAGGAGCACACTGCAGGAATCTGCTGGATTTGGAGACTCCAAACAGAGCCAAGCACCAGAGATAGGAAAGCTTGGTCACAGGCCAAGTGAGCACAGAGTGCACCTGCAGAACAGGGAGAAAGGCATGATTGACTGCTTTTCTCTGAGGGTGCACTAAGGAGGGGGGCCAAGTTCTCGGCTCCTCTGAGCCAGAGACTGGGAGGCCACCATCTTTATTCCCTTCCTCCAAAGCTGTATAGGAAGCGTTCCTGAGAGAACCTGAGCAGATTGCTTAGCCTGGCCCCTGGCAAGGGTGGGTCAGGTTCTCCTCAAGCAGACATTTGAGAATCACAACAACCCCCCCCCCAGAAGATCTGCAAGAACATCCGGCCAAGACCAAGTTTACCAATCAATGAGAACTGCGGAACATCAGAGCTAGGACAATGCACCATGTAGAATTCATGGCTTTTCCCCCATGACTCTTTAGTCTTTCAAAGTTAAATTTATTTTATTTTATTTTTTAATTTTTTTCTCTTTCCTATTTTAACTTTTAAAAATTATTTTAACTTAACAATACCTTTTTAAAAAAAAATCTTCAATTTTCATTGTTTTAGTCATATTCTATCCCCTCCTTGTATTTATGCTTATTTTTGTATACATATAGGTTTTTCTTTATTTAAAACTTTGGGATGCGATTTCTTCTAATAGATAAATATATACCCTGAATCTAGTGCATGGCTCTATTCTAGTCTCCAACCTCATCACATTCTTTCCTCCTTTTTTTTTAACAAAGATCTTATCAATTCCTTTTTTAGAATATTCTTTTAATTTTCATCTTTACAGTCATATTCCTTCATCGTATATACACTTATTTTTGTACATATATAAGTTTTTCTTTCTTTAAAATTTTGGGAGGAAAGGGCACCTGGGTGGCTCAGTTGGTTGAGCGACTGCCTTTGGCTCAGGTCATGATCCCGGAGACCCAGGATCGAGTCCCACATTGGGCTCCCTGCTCGGCGGGAAGCCTGCTTCTCCCTCTTTCACTCCCCCTGCTTGTGTTCCCTCTCCGGCTGTGTTTCTCTCTGTCAAATAAATAAAATCTTTAAAAAATTTTTGGGAGGAAGTTTCTTCTAACAGACTAAAATACACCAAAAATCAAGTGTGTTGCTCTGTTCTATTCACCAGTTTAATCATATATATAGAGAGAGACAGATAGCTATAGATAACTAGAGATAGAGATCTTTGCTTCCTTTCTTCTCCCCCCTAGTTTCAAGTCTCTTCTGATTTGGTTAGTGTATATTTTCCTGGGGTCATCGCTACCCTTTTAGTATTTTGTTCTCTCATTCATCTATTCTTATTGAATAAAATAACAAGAGGAAAAACTCACCTGAAAAAAAAAAGAATAAGAAACAGTACTGACATCTAGGGACCTAATCAATAGGTCATTAGTAATATGTCAGAACTAGAGTTCAGAATGATGATTATCAAGGTGCTAGCTGGGCATGAAAAAGGCATGGAAAATGTTGGAGAATCCCTTTATGGAGAAATAAAAGAACCAAAATCTAACAAGTTGAAATAAAAAAAGCTATTAATGAGGTGCAATAAAAAATGGAGGCTCTTACTGCTAGGATAAATGAGGCAGAAGAGAAAATTCATGATATAGAAGATCAAATGATGGAGAATTAAGAATCTGAGGAAAAGGAAAACAAATAACTACTGGACCACAAAGGAAGAATTTGAGAGATAAGTGATACCATAAGATGAAACAATTTTAGAATAATTGAGATCCCAGAAGAAGAAGAAGAAAGAAAGAGAGTGACAGAAGGTATATTGGAGCAAATTATAGGAAAGAATTTCCCTAATTTGGCAAATGGAATAAGAATCAAAATCCAGGAGGCAGAGACAACCCCCCTCAAAATCAATAATAATAGGTCCACACCCTGTCACCTAATAGTAAAACTTACAAGTCTCAGGGACAAAGAGAAAATCCTGAAAGCACCTCAGGAGAACAGGTCTGTAACATACAATGGCAGAAATATTGGATTGGCAGCAGACAAATCTAGAGAGACCTGGCAGGCCAGAAAGGATTGGCATGATATATTCAGAGCACTAAACAAGAAAAATATGCAGCCAAGAATACTATATCCAGCTAGGCTGTCATTGAAAATAGAAGGAGAGATAAAATCTAAAAGAATTTGCAAACACAATCAGCCCTACAGGAAATATTGAAAGGGGTCAGGAAAAGTAAAAGTTTATATTTCAATTTATTTAACTATTATTGGTCTACTTATCCTTTCTATTTCTTCTCATTCAGAAATTAATTCAGTTTGTCAAGGTCCACAAAACTCACATATTCCTGTTTGTGGCATTCTGTTATTTTTAAAAAGTCTGTTATCTCTGTATTTTTTTTCTCTTTTTAGTTCATTTTGTTTATTTGTATCTTCTCTCATCCTGCCAGATGTTTGTCCATGAAGAATCAACATTCATAAGACTGATCTTCTCTAATGTTTTTTTTCTACTACATTTTTCCCTAACGTTTTTGGTTACATTTTCTCCCCACTTTTCTTTATTATTTCCTTGTTTGAGCACATTAGTTGTTCTTCTCCCAAATTCTGGAGTTGAACACTCAGCTTACTTTTTTTCATTGTTCTTTGTTTCCCAAGAAACAGATTTAAAATAAAATGTTTCTAAGTACCCTTTTAGCTGTGTCTCATTAATTCATGTTTTTACTATTATTTGTTCTAAGTTTGGAATATAATTTTTTCAATAACCCAAGAGTTATTAGAAATTCAAGTTACTTGGGATATTTTTTGTTTTCTTTTTTTTTTAATTTCTAACTATATTACACTATGGTTAAATAATCCAGTCTTCATGATTTTGAGTCTTTGGAGTTTATCAAGACTTCATAACCAGGCATTTGTGGTCCATTTTTGTAAATGTTCCGGTATGCTAGTATTCTTTATTTCTTGAAGATATAAATGTGTATGTGTGTGTGTGTGTGTGTGTGTGTGTGTGTGATCTTTTTAAGATTTTTTTAATTTTATTAATTTATTTGACAGAGAGAGAGAGAGAATAAGCCAGGGGAACAGGAGAGGGAGAGGGGATTCTGACATGGGATTTGGTCCCAGGACCATGAGATCATGGCCTGAGCCAAAGGCAGACATTTAACCAACTGAGCCACCCAGGAACCCCTATATATATGATATTTTAAAATTCCTATTTCAGAAATTCATAGATCAATCAGATAAAAAAAAGTTGTAGAACATGTATTCATACATAGATTATAAATATGTATGATTATAATATACAACTTGTATTTTATTTTTTACTTTTTGGGGAATTAATTTATTTTTTTGCTGTATTCAGTTAGCCAACATTATAATACATCATTAGTTTTTGATGTGGTGTTCAATGATTCATTAGTTGCATATAACACCCAGGGCTCATCACAAAACTTGTATTTTAATCTACTCTAATAGTTTCTGTCTTTTTATTAGTCAGTTTATCCCATGACTTTTATTATAAAAGCTTTTATGCTAGTATATATTTCTGCCAATTAGTTCATATTTTCCACTTCCACACTTATTTTTAATAATTTATCTTATTTTTTCAGTGTTTCAAGATTCATTGTTTATACACCACACCCAATGCTCCATGCAGTATGTGCCCTCCTTAATACTCACCACAAGACTCACCCAGCATCCCCCTTCCAAAACCCTCAGTTTGTTTTGCAGAGTCCAAAGTCTTTCATGCTTTGTCTCCCTCTCTGATTTACCCCAGTTCACATTTCCTTTCCTTCTCTTAATGTCCTCCATGTTACAAGATTATCCACTATGACCAGGTGGGATTTATTCCTGGGATGCAAGGATGGTTCAACATTCACAAATCAATCAATGTGATAGAACAAATCAATAAAGAGAAGAGAGAAGAAACACACAGTCCTCTCAATTGATGCAGGAAAAGCATTTGACAAAATACAGCATCTGTTCCTGACTAAAACTATTCAAAGTATAAGAATAGAGGGAACATTCCTCAACTTCAGAAAATCTATCTATTAAAAACCATAGTGACCATCAATCTCAATAGGGAAAAGCTGAGAGCCTTCCCATTGAGAGTAGGAGCACAAAGATGCCCACTCTGGGCCACTGTTGTTCAACATAGTACTAGAAGTCTTAGCAATAGCAATAAGACAACAAAAAGAAATAAAAGGTATTCAAATGGCAAAGAAGAAGTCAAATTTTCTCTCTTTGCAGATGATGTGATACTTCATACGGAAAACCCAAAAGACTCCACCCCCAAACTACTAGAACTCATACAGCAATTCAGTGATGTGGCAGGATATAAAGTTAATGCACAGAAATCTGTTGCTTTCTTATACACTAACAATGAAAATATAGAAAAGGAAATTAGAGAATTGATTTGGTTTACTATAGCACCAAACCCATAAGATACCTTGGAATAAGTCTAACTAAAGAGGTAAAGGATCTGTACTCGAGGAACTACAGAACACTCATGAAAGAAATTGAAGAAGACACAAAAAGATGGAAAAGCGTTCCATGCTCATGGATCAGAAGAATAAAAATTGTTAAAATGTCTATATTGCCCAGAGCAATCTACACTTTCAATGCCATCCCGATCAAAATTCCACCAGCATTTTTCAAAGTGCTGAAACAAACCTAAAATTTGCATGGAACCAGAAAAGACCCTGAATTGCTAAGAAAATGTTGAATAAGAAAAACAAAGCTGGGGCATCACATTACCTCATCTCAAGCTTTATTACAAAGCTGTGATCACCACACTTTCTATTTATTTTCTCTTTTTTAACCTTCCCCTAGAGGAACAGTTTTTCTTTTCTGGTTTTCTTTTGCTGATTTGAAAGTTATTCTTTATGTTTTTATTCCTTTTCTGGTTATAATGGACTGAAATATTTGTGTCCCCCCACCACCAAATTCCTATGTTGGAGGTTTAATCCCCAGTGTGGTGGTATTTGAGACCTTTGGGAGGTAATTAGGTCATAAGGTTGGAGCCCTTATGAATGGGATTAGTGCCGTTACAAATAGAGACACGAGAGGGCTTTCTTCCTCTCTCTCTTTGCTCTCCATCATGTGAAGATGACCATCTACAAACCAGAGAGGGAGCCCCCATGCAGCAGTGGATCTGCCAGCACTTTCGTCTTGGATTCGGCAGTCTTGACAACTGTAAGAAATAAATATTTGTTGTTTAAACCTCCCAGTCTGTAGTATATTTGGTATAGCAATCCAAACTGCCTGAGAAACTGGTCATCTCTAAGTCATTCATTTTTTTCATTTAGATAAAATTTTTATATTATTTATTTATTTTTGAAGAGTTACATATTCATATGAGGCAAAAATCAAAAAGTTAAAACATAAATAGTGAAAATGCTTTCACAGTCCCCTATCTTTCAGGCACTTGAGTCTTTTCCCCCAAAGACAACCAATGTTACCCATTTCTTGAAGAGATTGTTAAGCAAATATGTATTTGTGTGTGTTTGTATGCATGTATTCCTCTCACTTTCTAATGACAGCATACTGTACATGGTTAAGAACCTTGCCATTTAAACATTTAACATGTATATGTTGAGATTACCCTACATGAAAATCTTCCAGAATCTCTTTTAATAGCCCCATTGTATTTCTTTGTACAGATTATCATAATTTAACCAGGACTCTGTTTGCATTGTTGTTGTTTCCAGTCTTTCACTATGACAAATAATGTTGTGATGAATAACTTCCTATGTGCATCATTGTACACACATGTCAGAATATATCTGTATGCAAGTAAGTATACTGTAAGCAGAATTTCTGGGTTAAAGGATATGGACATTTATCATTTTAATAGATATTGACAAATTATCCCCAGAAGGTGGCCATGTAATTTATTATCTGAACTGGAACTTTTTGAAGGAGGAGGGGCAAGATGGCAGAGAAGTAGGAGACCCTGTTTCAAAAGGTCTCCTGAAGTGAGCTAAACTATCTACCAGGACAATCTGAACACCCATGAAATCAGCCTAAGATGTAAGACTACACACTTCTGGATCACTTCTGGATCTCTACGGGGACAGAAGAGCATCAGCAGAGAGTGGTGACTTCTGATTGCTCTGGAACTTTTGGAAAGTGAAAAGAGGTGCTCACTGTATATGTATAGTGAGACAACAGGTATCAGGATGATCACAGACAAACTGTTATGTATGGTCCCCCAATCCATATGTGTTCTACCAATTTACACACTATAGGAAAAATGTGAGTGTCCATTTCTTTATAACTTTTCCAACACACATGAGGTTGCTTACCTCAGTATTAAGAAATGTCAACAAGTAGGTTCAGAAACACAAAAGGACTAGACATCACTTGAGTAAATCAAGCAAGTCTACTGAGTCAGTAGTAAAGCAAAAATATCATCAACATTACCTAGGGACAAGCAAAGGTATAAGTTTCCAGGCCATAAACCCCACCAAGGAGTACACACCTGCGGCTGGTAATGTCTAAGTGAATGAGAAATATATCAGACCTTCTCAGCAAACGCTCAGCAAACCCCTCCCCCATACCCAACTAATGGTTTTGAGATTAAAGCAGTTCTAGACAGAATATTGCCTGGAATAGTCATAGCTCATTAATCTCAGCCATACATGCAAGGGCTGATGAACAGACTACAGCACAAAACTTAGAAAACTCAGAGCCAGCTTCCCATGTGTCACAAACTCCTCACACTAATGTAAACTGCTTGGCTAAGAACATTTATGAATTTATTGTTGTGGGACCAGAACAAATGTTAGATACCAAGACATGTGGTCTTTAGACTAGCCATGAGGGTCCTGCACTTATTAAAATTTTAAATTCTTGGGGCGCCTGGGTGGCTCAGTTGGCTGAACGACTGCCTTCGGCTCAGGTCAT
>PITA01015542.1:10566-49872 GCA_004023965.1 Spilogale gracilis
AGATTTTATTTATTTGACAGAGAGAAACACAGCCAGAGAGGGAACACAAGCAGAGGGAGTGAGAGAGGGAGAAGCAGGCTTCCCGCCGAGCAGGGAGCCCGATGTGGGACTCGATCCCGGGTCTCTGGGATCATGACCTGAGCCGAAGGCAGTCGCTTAACCAACTGAGCCACCCAGGCGCCCCACAATATCTTCTATTTTGAGTAAGGTTTTTATTTCTATTTACTTTTCTGTGAATCCTCTGTACCTCGGATTACATCCCTACCCTTTATTTCTGAAATCACCAGACAGGACACGGATCTAGGCTTCATTCCTACTACCCAACACCAATCTCAGATACACTGCGCCATGGAAGGTACATGTTCTTCAAAGAAGCATCTACAGTTACAATCTAGTATTGTTGTTATCTAGTACAAAAATAATGTCTAAATTCTGATTACTTTTCTAATGGGGAGTTTTGTATATGCCCTGGAGATTATCTACTAAGGGCTTTAAAACATGGTCCGGTGGTCCAGGTGATTCCTCAAGACTAGGAGAAGTTCATCTCACAATAAATTCCTGTTTCTTTAGGGATCATCTCACCATGCAGCCTAGTTCAAGAAAAACATACCTTTGTCCTGCTTGTAGTGGAGTCCAGTTTGTCCTCCCTGTGGCCATTTGTCCATGTTTAATATTCAGAGAAGATAGTTTCTTGTCTTTATACATGAGTTAGGCATAATCCCTACATCCCTCAAATTTCAGAGAATGTAGGCTCGGTTCTTTTTACCCTCCTAAATCTGGTATAAGGTGAAGAAGAAGCCTTTCTGGAAAGAAAAGAGAAATGTCACAGCACACTAACAAAATGCTCTTTAATAAAATTATTTCTTTCCTCATTTGGGCTAGTGTCTTAGTCTGCCCTTATAAATATTTAAAATGAGTGTTGAGTCAAGGATTACAAAATGGGCTTTGCCATCTCTTAGCATGTTCTGCATAGAAAGGCTCAGATTCCAAAACAACCACCACAAAGCAATCATATTTAACATACATAATCAGAGTCATAACTAGACCAATGGAGGTTTTTAAATTTGAGTTAGTTCATGTATGCAGAATTTGGAGAAGGGAAAGATTGAGAGGCATTTTTCCTGACATTTCTTGGACTCTGTCTTGAACTACCTTTTCAAGGATATTTGCACAGCACCAGCCTTGGAAGAGGGAGATAGTCTCTCTCTGGGTCAAAGGGCAGATTTGGTTCCTGAGGTATGAGAGATAAAGATCTCTACCCCTAAAGACGTTCCATGATAATGAAGTCTTTCCCCTCTCCCTGGAGATCTGCTTGCATCCCAGAGTAAAGATGATGCCTCTCTTTGGAGAGGACGATGGGGAATATGCCCTCAGCCCCATAGAAAACGCGAGTTTCCTATGCTCAGTGTTCCTCAGCTGTGACACAGATCCACTGTATGCTCAGCATTTACCTGCATCCACTTTGTTTTGACACCTACAGAACTTGGACAAAGGGCACCAATATAAACATGACATGCATGTTGCCTGTTGTGCTCTGAGCAATAAACAATCTATATCCACTGGGCTTATTATTTCCTTGCTGGCCAATTTCATGGAAGTATGGCAAGTCATCCTAGCAGTTTACACTGATGTTTAGGAAATACTTGATCTATTTCACAGAGAAAAAACAAAGATGTGGCAATAACGGCTAGCACTTTCTTTGCTTCTCTCTCATGGAAATAGAAGCTCTAAATGTTAGCCAAGACTTTCCAGAATAAAAAACTGCACTTCCCAGTCTTCCTTGAAGCTAGATATAACCAAAGGTCTAATATTTGACCAAAGAAACACAAGGAGTAGAAGTTTGTGCAATATCTGAGAAGTGTCCTACAGAAGGCTTGCCCTTCTCCTATTTTCTCCTTTTTGTAGGTTGGAGCACAGAAATGCTGACTGGAATTGGAGAAGCCACATTGGATTATGAGATAAATATAAGAAGGGGGTTGTAGTTTGCAGAATAAAAAGAGAGAAGAATAAAAATAAAAGGAGCCTGGTTCATGACACCATGGAGCATTATCCCAGCAGCCTCGGACTTCTGACTTGGTTTTGATATAGGAAAACATTAACTTCTATTTTGTTTAAACTCTTGTTATTTTTTATTCTTTTTTATTGGCATTGTTAGTCATATTTTTTATTGTTACTTAAATTTTTTTTCGCAGTGTTCCAAGATTCATTCCCCATTCCCCACACCCAGTGCTCCACGCTTTAGGTGTCCCCAGTACCCACCACCAGGCTCTCCCATCCCTCCACCCCCTCCCTCCAAGTCCCTCAGAAACGAAACAACAGAAAAACTCTTGTTATTTTAAAATTTTTGTCACTCACAGCGAAATGTGATTCTGAGAATATGAAAAGCATGGAAATGATATTTAAGGTGGATTTCTCTAAGAATTCCTCTTTTCCTCATCAGAACTTAGAGAACAATGTAAAGTTTCATTGGAAAAACTTAGGAAATTCCCACCCAAAGAAATCAATTGGCTGGGAGCTTCTTCAGATCCTCATTTCTTTTTTTTTTCTTCTTAAAAAGTTTTTATTTTAATTATAGCGAGCTAACAGTGTTATATTCATTTCAGATGTACAATATAGAAATTCAACACTTCCATATATCACCCTGTGCTCATCTTGACAGGTGCTTTCCTTAATCCGCAACACCTATTTAACCCATCCCCACCCCCTCAACATCAGTTCGTTCTCTATAATTAATAGTCTGTTTCTTGATCTGTCTCTCTCTCTTATTTTTCCCTTTACTTGTTTGTATTTGCCTAACTTATTTTGCTTAGCATTATACTCTCTAGATTCATCCATGCTGTTGCAAATAGCAAGATTTCATTCTTTTTATGGCTGAATAATATTTCATTTCATATATTTATACACATATATACATACACACACTCATCAGGGAGACTTCTTTTCTCCCTCTCCAGCTCCCTTCTGCTTCTGTTCCCTCTCTCGTTGTCTCTGTCAAATAACTATAGATATTTATATGTATATAAATGTGTGTGTGTATATATACACACATACAATGGATATATATGTATATCATCAGTTGATGCTTTCATATCTTGGCTATTCTAAATTATAAATAATGCTGCAAAAAACACAGGGGTACCTGTATCATGTATCCCTTTGAAATAGTGTTTTTGTATTCTTTGGGTAAACAGTAGTGTGATTACTATATCATAATTAGGTTGTTCCATTTTTAACTTTTTTTTTAAGATTTTATTTATTTGACAGAGAGAAACACAACCAGAGAGGGAACACAAGCAAGGGGAGTGAGAGAGGGAGAAGCAGGCTTCCCGCCAGGCAAGAAGCCCGATGTGGGACTCGATCCCCGGTCTCCGGGATCATGACCTGAGCCAAAGACAGTCGTTTAACCAACTGAGCCACCCAGGTGCCCCAATTTTTAACTTTTTTGAGGAACCTCCATACTGTTTTCTTTTCTCTTTTTTTATGTTAGTTTTTGATGTAGTGTTCAATAATTCATTAGTTATATATAACAGCCAGTGCTCATCACAACATGAACCCTCCTTAATATCCATCACCCTGTAGCCCCATCCCCCTAGATCCTCATTTCTATGGCATACTTCTTCTTAGTCTAACTTCTCCCACACAGACAATCCAGAAATCTGAAGATCACCATCAACAAATGCCCATATAAACTAAGTGCAATTAACATGTGAAGTTGTAGTTTTTACCCACATAAAAATTAAAGCAAGAGATTCCTGGAATTCTTAGAGGAACTTAGACACTTCTTTGGATTAAATTAAAATCAGTTGATAAATCAGGAGCATTCAATCAAAGGAGTATTAAATGAAATGTGTGTGTGTGTGTGTGTGTGTGTGTGTGTGTGTGTGTGTGTGTCTGTGTGTGTGTGTCTGTGTACTCTGGAGACTTCAAAGTCATTACATTATCACTCCTTCTTGGCAAAAATCAGAGTGACTTCACTGAGTGTTGTCATTCATGCATTCATTCATTCAACAGATATTTGTTGCAAATGTACTATGTGTAAGGCACTGTTCCACACAGTAATGAGCAGGACAGTCAGTGCTCATTGATTTCACATTCTTTTTTTTTTTAATGGCTTCTTTTTTTTTTTTTCTTTTTAAGATTTCATCCATGTATTTGATGGAGAGAAAAACAGTCAGAGAGGGAACAGAAGCAGGGGGAGTGAGAGAGGGAGAAGCAAACCCCCCTGCTGAGCAGGGAGCCTGGAGGAGGGGCTGGATCTGGGAACTCCAGGATCACAACCCAAGCCAAAGGTGATGCCCAACAACTGAGGCACCCAGCCGCTCCTGATTGCACATTCCACTAGGGAACATGACCAGTAAACAAGCAAACAAACAAACAAACAAAAAAGGCAAGATATATTCAGTCAGTACTGCTAATGACCAAGAAGAAATCAAGTTTTGAAAGGAAATGTTATTCAAGGCACCTGGGTGGCTCAATCGTTAAGCATCTGCCTTTGGCTTTGGTCATGATCCCAGGGTTCTGGGATCAAGCCCTGTGTCAGGCTTCCTGGTCAGTAGGAAGCTTGCTTCTTCCCCTCCAACTAACCCCCAACTTGTGTTCCCTCTCTTGCTTAAATAAATACAATCTTTTCAAAAATGTAATAATAAAAACAGGTATTATAAAAGAGGTTAACTGTTTTAGAGAGGCTGATTTAAGTTGGATGCACAAGGAAGACCTAGTCAACATGGCATTGTCTGAATTATGGGAAGGCTTTGCTCTAAATACAAAGACCTGGGGTGAAAGGCTCCCAGTGGAAAGGACCTCTGTACAAAATCTTTGAAATCATGAACTCGTGGGACTTCTTTGAGGGGCAGACAGAGGCCAGTTGTGGTTGAAGTAGAAAGAATGGAGGAGAGAGGGGTGTGCACTGAGTTTGGAGAGGCAGGAGAAATTCATGTGTTTATGACCAGAGATGTACTAAAGTAAGCTCATACAGACTTGTGCTGATTTTTCAGAGGTTTTGTGAGTCTGTTGGTAAACACACCCATGATTTAAAATGCAATTATGGAAATTTACAACTAAATAAAGTATATTAAAAACAAAGATAATGAATACTCATCATTATTTTATTAAGTTCATTGTCCCAGGTTATTTACGTCTGTTACATCTGCAATAATATGCTACTGCACAACTCTCCTCAGCTTCATGTTCACATCAGGAGCTCGAAATCTGCCATCATGAGAATATTGACACCATGGAAATCAGAAAACACTGCAAATCAGGAGTACAGTCAGTGGTTTACTAAACAATTGCCACATCCCATTGACTGTAACTATGGCAGCAAAACACAAGCAGGACTGGATTGAAACCAGTTTCCTCAGAGGGCAGGACAACAATGTCATGCAGTGATTGAAGACATTTTAAAGCAGAATGGAGTAACAGCACCAAATCTAAATGGATCAGGGTGAGATTCAGTCTGAAGAAAAAATCTAACATCAAAACCGTAGGAAGCTGCCTCAATGGTGAGACTCAGGAGTAAGGACTAGCACTCAATTAGTTAACCCAATTATGACTTCCAAAAAGCCTTCTTTGACTCACTTGCCCAGTCAACTCAGATAGCATCTTGAAATTTTCTTTATAACTAAGCTCATAAACTTTCTTGCCTTATTGTTACTCTTCTGTCCCATCCTTCTAGGTTAAGAGCTCTAAGACCAGAGACCAAATCTTAGTCTTTCTAAATTCCAAAACTAAGCATAGTGCCTGATCCATACTAAGTACTCAAGTCATATTAGTTTCATCACAAATGTAGAAAAACATACAACAAAAGTGCTCAGGGCAGAAAATTGGGGGAGAAATTAAAACTTCAGCAGTAGAGGGATAATTAGAGTTCATTCATGTAATAGATGCAGCTGTAAAATTATTTTTTAAATCACAAAAAAGTTATATCTCAAAATGCACATAATTCAATTAGTGACTGCTAAAATATAAAGCCTTATGTTTCTCACTGTATAAATATATGAAAAGGCATACTACCACAAAAAAAGGAAGATAAAGAGATGTTTTATCTAGATTGCGAGTTAAGAAAGAGTTTTTTTATAATCTTTATTTGTTGTCTTTATGCTTTTACATTTATATATGTAAGGAAGAAAAGTTGCAAAGAAAAAATGTAGCTTGCCTACATTTGCCCAAACAATACTAGATTTTTAGTTAGACATAAACGAAGCTATCTCTGTGTTATTCTTTTCATCTCATTCTCTCTGGGAAGAGAAAGGGACAAATATTTATTCAGTGCTTAAATATTTATTTAGTTCCAGGCATACTTCAAAGGTTATCTTATTTAATCCTTGCCACAGTCCAATGAGATAGGTTTTTAGTAGTCTTACTGGATAGATGAGGATTTTGGTCTTGTGGGAATGGAAGCAAAAATTCTGGAGGGGGCTGAGGTTTAGGGTTGGGGAAATTATCTCCTCTCCTTTCTCTCTGACTTTTGAGTGAGCAGAGCCCTCTGTAGAGGGCAAAGGTGGTTTAAACACCCCTGTCCATTTAGAGACTCCTGCCCCTGTGGAGCCTCATTAGGTCTGATCATTAGAAAGCTAAGGTCTTATGTAATTGGCTGCTCCCATGTTAGGGCCATAAATGTTTACTGGAGGTGACAGGTGTGGGGGGATGAGGTAGCTGGGTAGTGAATATTGGGGAAGGTATGTGTTGTTGTGAGTGCTGTGTATTGTGTAAGACTGATGAATCACAGACCTGTACCCCCGAAACAAATAATATATTACATGTTAATAAAAACTTTTTTAAAATAAAATTTAAAAAGGGAAAGAAAAGACCAGGGAAGTCTGGGTCTTGAAATCCTTGGAATGCAATTTCAAGTGCAGGAACCACATTTAGGATTCTATGCTATAGAAAAATAAAAAGGAAAACTTTCTTTTGTATTGTATTTAGTGAAGATACAGCTGATAACATCTAAGTTTATTGTTCTGTTCTCAAGTGAAACTTGCTCATCAACAGAACGAACTATAAAGTTAAAAAAAAAAGAGAGAAAAGAAAAGGAAGAAAGCAAGCTAAGGTTTGAACACCTGCCCGTCACTACTTGTTGATTTATAAATTTAGGAAACACATCTCTTGAGGCACTCAACCCACCCCAGACCGTGGAGTGTTCAGTTTCTTGGGAAGACAAATATGTGGTCTTGGGCTTGGGTTCTTTTTCTAATTCTTCTGCATCTGTATCACTGAAGGGCTGGTGACTGAACTCTAAGATTGAGAAGACACTTGAGGGACTAGAAGTAATTGCGATTCATTCATACAATGTAAAAATATTTATTAAGCTTGTGCTATAAGACAAGCAGTGTTCTAGGATCAAGGCTATAACTGTCTCCCTGGGTTTATATTCTTTTTAGGATGGATATTCTATTAGAATGGATATTAATCAAACCATAGGAACACATTCAAATTTACAGCTGTAATGAATGTCATGAAGAAGATGTACATGATGCTGCAAGAACTTTACCACAGGAAGCTTCCTTGGCCTAGGATGTGAGGTAGAAAATTACCCTATAAAAGGGGAAGGGAAGAACTGAGAACTGCCTGACACTTCCAGACAAAAGAAACAGCATGTGCAAAATCCATGTCTTAGAAGGAATAGGATTCATGGTTGAAGATGCTGCTGGAGAGGTAGAGAGAGCCTTATAGACCCTGTTAAGAGTCTTGCCTTTTCTTTTTTTAACCTTTCCTTTGCTTGAATGAGTTGGGAAGCCATTGAGGTATGTAATTAGGAGGTGCTTCTGTGAAATGTGAATTATCATAAAGCCACTCTGGCTGCAATGTGGGGAGTGGAAGGGGGCGGGGAGCAGGGAAGCGAGAGCAATTAAGATGTGCATACAGTTGTCCAGGTGAGAAATGGCCATGGTTTCTTGGATTCAAGTGGTACTAATGACTGAGGGTAGAGATAAAGAAACTGGGATGGATTAGGGAAAGATTTAGAAGGTTGAAAAAAGGAGTCAGCTTAGCTATGGGGAGTGAAGGTGAGAAACAGGGGGAGGCTGCTGAGTAGAGTGAGACAGTACCATCCTCAGAGATTGCTCTGTCCCTGCTCATCCCAGACCAAGAGATCTGTCAGAATTGGACTTTCCAGCTAGCCATTGAGAAGGTCCCTGTGCAACAGGAACTCATAGGGATAGTAAGTTAAAGGGGGAGAACCTAAACCTTCCTTTATGTGCTATATTTCTAAAAACAATTTTTCCATGCATTTTTTTGTATTTTGATTTATAGAACACTTTCACATATATTATCAGTAAGATATGAATTAGTCTTCCTGTTTTAAAAATGAGGAAATAAACTCTGAATGTTGTTCCAAGTCACACAGCCATCTGAGTCCAAATTCTATGCTTTTTTAAACTTTATTTCAGCTAGTAATTCATTCATCCTATATGTTTACCACCTGTTCATAGGCACCAAAGGCAGATTTGTCACAGAGCTAATAAAGTTAAAATTTTAGGGCCCTATACCTTTGTAGACTCCTCTCTGGATTTCGAAGGAACCCTAGCAATAGACTCATCTGGTCATAAATGGACGTATATTTTTGTAGTTTTCCAAATAAAGTTAAACCACATGAGACTGTCATGTCTTTCCACTCCAATGTCCTCTGCATCACATTTATTGTGTCCGATGGCCCAGACGTGTTGAGATCTGCCTAAGGAAAAGTTAAGAGGAAGGTCTATTTTATTTGCATTGATTATCTTTGTGGTCACTTTCATGGAAACTTACTGTTGGCCATCTAGATGTAAGAAGGGTTTCTAGGAACACTCCCACTGTCCACTGTCAGTCACTGAGTCTTAAAGTTTGAGGACAGAAGTCTTGATAGCATGTTCAAAGAATCTAGTTTTCTTCGACCCCTGGTCAAAACAGTTTCCTTTCTGGAGATCTAATGTAAAACAACACAACTAAAGTTAACAATACTGTATTGTATACATGAAATTTACTAAAAGGGTGGCTCTTAAGTGTTATTACTACACACACACACAGGAAAAAAAAGAAGAAAAAGAAAGTGGTCACTATGTGATGAGTATGTCAATTAACTTGATTGTAGTGATATGATTATTCAAGCATCAAGTTGTATACCTTTAATATACATAATTTTTAGTTGTCAATTATACCTCATACAGCTGGTACAAAATATTGTATGCCTGGACAATCCTTCTCCTTATAAAAAAAAAAAACAGAATTTCCTTCGTTGTTAGGAATACACTTAACAACAAAACATGAAAAATAATTAACACGACATTTTTTCCTTTTTTGATAAGAATTTTGTGGAATAAATATATCAGAGTTCTTGTACTTATATGACACAAATACACAGTAGTTCTACAAACTTGTGTGTGAAGTAATGTGCTTTCAGCATCCAAACTATCAATACTAAAGAACATATTTCAATTATATGTTACAGAAAAAAAGATTTACCTTTTCATTCTCTCTAAAGATGAGATGATCAGAGTATGCACCAAAATATGTAAAACAAGTTAGAGAAGTTTACCCAGCACTTAATTTATCTGAAATGTGTGGCATTTTACTAGCTTCAAGTAATGTATAATTTGTATTTCTGCTTCAAACATATGTTCATTTTTCCATATGATATTTGTAACCATATGTCTTTTTCCTTAATAGAACCCCAAAGTTTTATAAGCTTCAGAGTCCCAAAACAGGAATCTGCCCTCACATAGGACTTATGTGGTTAAGACAGGAAAAGTCCCCTCCCTGAGCCCAACTTAAAGTCCAGTGAGAGAATAGGAATGAAACAAGTAGTAACAGCAGGTAAAGGGTAAGTTAGGTGAAGGCCAGGTCCTATGGGAGAGCAGAGGAGGTGCCCTTCTATGTCTAGGTGACAGTTAGGAAAGGAAGGTATTACCCAAGCAGAAAGGTGAAATGAGAATTCCTAGGTAGAAAGAATAGCCTGAGCCTCACATAGGCAGAGCATGAAAACTTCACTAACAAATCTAAAGATCATGAGTTGCTTTTAATGAAAGCTTTGCTGACTTCAAATAGTTTGGGAACTCCTCCTCCTTTTTTAAAAGAAAGATTTTATTTATTTATTTGACAGAGAGAAACACAACTAGAGAGGGAACGCAAGCAGGGGGAATGAGAGAGGGAGAAGCAGGCTTCTGGCTGGGAGCAGGGATCCTGATGAGGGCTCCGGGATTGTGACCTGACTTGAAGGCAGTCACTTAACCAACTGAGCCACCCAGGGACCCCCACTCCTCCTTTTTTATTGCTTCCTTGAATAGCCTTTTTACTTGCACCCTTGCAAAAAGGGTGCAAAGATAAGAACTGAGTCTTTTTTTTTTTTTTAATCCTGAAGCATACTGCATACTTGCCATATAGGTGATGTTCAATAAATGTTTTTGCAAGTCATATTTATTCAGCTCCTGTTATGTTTCAGTCCCCTTTCTGGAAACTGAAAGCCACTAATAAATGGAACAGGCATAGTCCCTGCCCTCCTGGGGTTTACATTTTAGTGTCTATTGAAAGAATGAATAAATGGTAGCGTGTATGTTAAAACAGCTCACAAAAAGAGATGTTAGGAAGGGGGATTGAGCTAATCAGAGTCTGTCCCCACCAACCCCTCTTCCTTAGCTACAGGATTCTCCTATAGACATAATGATGACACTCTCTTGTTTAAAAATCACTCAGATCAGGGGTGCCTGGGTGGCTCAGTCATTAAGCGGCTGCCTTTGGTTCAGATCATGATCCTAGCATCCTGGGATCAAGCCAGCATTGGGCTCCCTGTTCACCAGGAAGCCTGCTTCTCCCTCTCCTACTCCCCCTGCTTGTGTTTCTCCCTTGCTGTATCCTTCTCTGTCAAATAAATAAATAAAATCTTTTAAAAAAAATCTCTCAGATTATAACACTGAGACCACTGGTCTGTCATTCAAGGCTTCCCATAGCCCAGCCTACCCTGCCAACCAACCAAACCTAATCCCTTAGCACTAACCAAAACATGGCCCCTGCTCCTCCCAACATGCCCCTTCTCACACATTTGTGGAAATATATATGAAGAGTTCTGACAACCCTCATTCTTTGATACCGTCAATGTCAACTACACTGAATTCTGATTAAGTACCTGCTGCATACATGTGGATTCCTTGGAGAGAAGATCTGACTGCTTTCCTGAGGTTAGGAAGATATTCACATAAAAAGATGATTGTAGGAAGCCTATGCCAAGTAATTAGTGAAAGGACAGATGTATTGAAAGATGGGGATAGTTTTTCTTAGTTCTTTAAATTCTTTATTAAAGGGACACCTGGGTGGCTCAGTTGGTTAAGTCACTGCCTCTGGCTGAGGTCATGATCCTAGAGTCCTGCGATCAAGTCCCACACCAGGCTCCCAGCTCCACAGAGAGTCTGCTTCTCCCCCTGTCCTCTCCTTGCTCATGCTCTCTGTTTCTCTCTCTCTCTGTTTCTCTCTCTCTCTCTCTCTCTCTCTCTCTCTCTCTCATAAATAAATAAAAACTTTGGGGTACCTGGGTGGCTCAGTAGGTTAAGTGACTGCCTTCGGCTCAGGTCATGATCCTGGAGACCCGGGATCAAGTCCCACATCAGGCTCCCTGTGTGGCGGGAAGCCTGCTTCTCCCTCTCTCACTCACCCTGCTGTGTTCCCTCTCTTGCTGTGTTTCTCTCTGTCAAATAAATGGATACAATCTTTAAAAAAAAAAACTTAAAAAAATTCTTTATTAAAAAACATTGCATGCCACTCTCTGTATTACAGATGCATACATCTTATGCCATTCAAACAGCTTAGTTCCATTCATTCAATCAGCAAGCATTTATTGAGCACCTGCCTTGTTCCAGATGCCATGCTGGGCATGCATAGAGAAGCAAAGCAGAATCCCTACTATTATGGAGCATCCAGAGCAGTGGGTTCTTGTCCTAAGAAAAATGGGAGGCTATTTATAACCTTAATTAGAGGAGCAATAGGGTACATTACACTTGGAAAAAATTACTTCATCTGTGCTATGATATAAAGTACCATTTCTTTGCACTCTAATGCCTTTTTTACATTTGACTATGTCATCTACTTTGATTGTTCTGGCGGCAGTGAGGAGAAGGTATTTGAGGGAGATTAAACTGGAAATAGGATGACCAGTTGGAAGATTATTTAAATAGGGCAACAACATTAGCAATAGACAGGAGGGAAATGATATATACTTATTTATATAATATAAATTGTATTAATATAATTAATATGTATGTTATGTACAGTTAAGACTCAGCAAAATTGTGTGTGGAGAAGGTGTGAGAGACTGGTGAGAGTGTAGGACAACTCCCACAATTTTGTTTTCAGTATATGAGTGGATGTTGTCAAGCCCTGAATTACAGGACAAAAAGGAGGTAAAGATTTGGGGGAGTCAGAATGATGAGCCCATTTTCAAACATGTTGCACTGGCGATAACTGTGGAGCACCCAGTGGTGATGCCGATCACACAGTTTGAGATCCACAGACAGATCCAGGGTAGAAATAAGAATTTGAGAGTTATCAGCAAAAGACAAGGAAGCTAAAGACAACAAGTGTCTTTGGGAGACTATGCTGGAGATGGAAATCTAAAAACTAATACTGAGAAAAAATTTCCCGAGGGATAAGAATCATGGTAGCCAGAGGAGAGAACATCAAAAAGAGGTGAGCAATCAGCAGGGCCAAGTGCAGAATCTGATGTAGCTATACATTTAGAAAAGTAGAATATTGGTGGGTGTATTCGTGCGTATTCTTGAGAGAAACAGAACCAATAGGATATGTCTGTATCTATCTACATTTGTATCTATAGATAGATAGATAGATAGATGATAGATAGATAGATAGATAGATAGATAATGAGAGAGAATATAAGGAAAGGGTCACATGGTACAAAGGCTGAAGAGTCCCCAAAACTGCCAGCAACAAGCTGCTGGAGATCCAGAAAACAGTTGGTGTAGTTCTAGTCGGAGTCCAAAGGCTTGAGAAGTAGCAAAAGTAATGATTTAAGTTCCAGCCCAAGTCCAAGACCGAAGATAGAACAAGACCAATGTCCCAGCTTGAAGACAATCAGGGAGAGAAAGAGAAAGAGAAAGAGGGAGGGAGAGATCTCCCTAATTCATCCTATTTGGTCTATTCTGGCCTTGGATGCGTTGGCTGATGCCCACCCACACTGGGAGAACAATCTACTCAATCTACTGATTCAAATGTTAATTTGACTCAACACACCCTCAGAGATGCAGTACACTGTTTAACCAAATATCTGGGTAGCCCATGGCCCAGTCAATTTGACATGTAAAATTAACCTTCACAGTGAGGAACTCCAGCAGGGACAAATCTTACAGGGTGAGTTGGAATAAACGAATGTGGTATAGACTACTGTTCTAAGAAATCTGACTGAGAGATGAAGGTGGTCATAAGATCAAGGAATGGGTTGGTTGTTTTTTAGGATGGGAAGATAAACATTTTATGTTATAGGTTTAGAAATTAATCAATCACACTTTCCAGACTGAGTTGGGGAGAGACCATAATAGGAAGAAATAGAACTTGAGAAAGGAAGTCAGAGAGATGTCCAGCAGAAATGAGGATGACAAGGAATCAGAGTGGAAAATGGAAAACCACAGTTTCCAAGGTGGAGCTGTTCTGGGTATAGACAAAGCCCAAGATGTAGCTTCAAAGGGAATGACCAAAGGGGAGTGAAGGTTAAGTTTGCAGGAATCTCAAAAGTCAAGGAAGCAAAAGGCTCCAAGCTGGGTGGGTTGTTTCCATGATCCTTTTATTCAGCCTGAAAGTTTCTGACCATTGTTCATACCCAACACCGGAAAACTATCTCTGTAATAACTTACTAATCCTCTCCACCCTCTTCAGTAGTCATTAGAATGTCCCTTTATGCAAAGAAAGTGTATCTATGGGGAGATTAGTTATTCACAGCTCTGAATAATGGCTCCTGTATCTTATCACCTAGAAAACCTCTAGAGTACTAGTCGTCCATCTTCAGAGTACAAAATGTTTACTTTATAGCTTGTCAAAAAGAACTATTAGGGGCGCCTGGGTGGCTCAGTGGGTTAAAGCCTTGCCTTCGGCTCAGGTCCTGATCTCAGGGTCCTGGGATCTAGGCCCGCATTGGGCTCTCTGTTCAGCGAGAAGCCTGCTTCCTCCTCTCTCTCTGCCTGCCTCTCTGCCTACTTGTGATCTCTCTCTCTGTCAAATAAATATTTTTTTTTTAAAAAAGGACTATTGGGGTCACCTGGGTGGCTCAGTTGGTTAATATCTGACTTCAGCTCAGGTCATGATCTCAGAATCCGGAGATCGAGCCCCCTGAGGGGGCTCCCCACTCAGCGAGGAGTCTGATTTTCCCTCTCCCTCTGCTCCTTCCTCCACTTGTGCTCTCTTTCTCTCTCTCTCTCAAAAGAAAAAAAACGAAAAAGAGAAAAAAAGAACTATTGGCCCGGAGGCCCAGATTATGCCTTGATGTGCCTGAGATGAAGCTTCAGAATCTGAAAATTAACAGGGACCTCATATGTCGAATGTGGGTATTGTGGGGACAAGATACAAGCAGCACAGCCCTCTATGGTGGAAATGAATGTAGAGGATACAGTTAGTAGAATGGACTCCTAATGAAGGAATCCAAATGGCAAGATTTTCACGCAGTCCTCCCTGCAGTTTTAGAAATAACCGGCAGGTGGCAAGCGACTCACACAACCCACAATGGAGGATTATGAGCTTTCCTGGCCCCCAAATCCCTGACCAAAAACTGCTCAGGCCAAGTAAAGAATCCTGTTTCCCAACCAAAATTGTCAGTGAGAGTGATGTATTTCTTCCCTTCACACCGGAATCCTGGTGATCCAATGGCCCACATCTTTCCCTTACCTCAGGAGCCATAATCCTGGTACCAGCAGGTAGGTACTGATCTACATGATGAAATTGTGAATGAAGTCATATGCTCCTTAAAGGTTTTTTCCATAAAAAAAACTGGAAAAGAAGTTGGTCTGCTCAAATAGGGGATCCATTGCCACTAGAGGGTCACATGGTGATGTCTGTATTATCCATATAGTCAGAGCTGGAGAGGAGGTATTTTCATAGTCCCTCATTCTGTAGATGAAGAACAATCTAGGAAGAGGATGAGCATTTTGTCTGAGGACCCAGAGCTAGAAGGTTCCAGAACCTGGAATTTGTCTCTTGACTTCAGGTGGCTTGCTTTTTCATCGTACCTAACACTACGGGTGCCCTCGTGTTTGGTTTGCTGGTGATTCCTCAGGACTTGGGAGAAACTGGATGACTGGTTGGTTGGGGAGGAGGAGCTAGATGACTTCAGGATGTGCTTATATAACAAATCCACCTTTCTTAACTAGACTGTGTATTTACTTGGGAGTAACCTGGTGGATGAGGCAGGGTGAGAGTCCAGACTAAGGGAGCTTGAGGCAGAGGGTTTTTGTGGTCCCATTGTGGTTTTAATGGACCTTCTTTTCTTACACACCTCCTCTTCTGTCTGCTAAACTACAGGCTTATTGGAGGCAATGATCGCCTTATTTCTATGTTCTGTCGTTATTTCATGAATCAATGGGCACATAACATCCTTGATCATTTTTGGATCCAAGTGGCGTTTTCTAACATCTAAGGTGAACAGCATATACCTCCTGTTATGTATTGAGTATGCTTGCAATTTTTAGCAAATGTATATACACTGTCCACTGTGTGCCAGGCACTGTTTTCAGCATTTTACAAATACGAATCATTTAATTTGGTTTATGTTGCAGTTTCTTTAAGGTTCCATGTCAATAAGTATCCATGTATTAGAAATCACCCTTTTCCTCCCCCCCCTCCTCCTTCCAAAAAA
The DNA here is from genome assembly GCA_004023965.1 of Spilogale gracilis. NCBI lineage: Eukaryota > Metazoa > Chordata > Mammalia > Carnivora > Mephitidae > Spilogale > Spilogale gracilis. Next base: position 26,384 of record PITA01015542.1, read on the forward strand.
GACCCTGAGACACTAGCCTAGGGAAGGGTGGTGGAAAAGAAGGAAAGAGTTAAGGGGCCCACCTGGGGTTCACCGTTTTCCTAGTAGACAGCGGGCCCTGGCGGTGGCATCCTTCCTAACCACCCGTGAGCAAACTTTCCCGTTGGCTCTTGGGGCAGTGGTCCAGGTCTGCACAGGAGGTGGAGACGGCTCACAGCCGCCCGGCTGATTTATAGGCCAGAGCATTCCCGTGCAGCGCCGCAAGGAGTCGGGCTGAGCTTGGACTTTGGGAGGTGATGATGGACACAGGACACGTGGCCACACAATGGGGACACACGACTGACCTCAGTCACTTCGGCAAACTGCCCCTGCTTTCCGGAGGCGGCAGGAGCGCTTCAGAAACTTCAGAACCCGGGGCGCTTGCGTCCTTCGCCCCAGCCGGTAGCTCCCGTCACCCTGTTGAGCGCAGAGAGCACCCAAGTGCGCTCAGAGGTCCCGGAGCTCTGAAAGGCCCCTGAACTTTAAAGACTTTCTCGGAGCCTGGGAGCCTTGATGAGTTTCACACTGTAAAGAGAAGCACAGAACCGTTTCAGCTCCGGGCTGAGGCCGGCCGGGGCGTGCTTGGGAACGAACTTTCCACATGTCAAATAGCCTCCGGGGATTTTGTGACACCCAGTTCGGCCAGGCTAGGTGAAAGACAGAGGAAAGGTCAAAAGAGGGTGGACTGTATGCTGTGTGTGGTGGTGGGAGGTGTGGGGATAGGAATGGATAGGAGGAAAGAAGAAGGGCGGAAGGTTGGTGAGGGCTTATGAATTTGAGAAGCAGCAATCAAGTTGGGGAAAAATAGCAGGGCTTTTCTCCCCCCTATATGCAAACTGTCGCTTCGGGTTAGCACGAGCCCTTATCTGGCTCATTAGCATGAGCTGTGGCTAAGGCGCTTAAACCCTCTAATTATTTATTATGCAGTCACGGAGCAGGTCGCAACCCCGGGGCGCGCTTGCGGGGGACCCACGGGGAGGGGGGCACTGCGCGGGGCTGGGGCGCAGCGCCCAGTCTTGCCCTGAGTTCTCAGGATGAGATCCTCCCTGCCAGGAGCTCCGCAGGTTGCTGATCCTCGAGGCAATGTTGCAGAGTCGCTGGGGTGCATTAGAAAAACCTCTCCCCAAAATTCACCCCAAAGAGGTGGTGCATCACTCATTTCTGTGGTCTACACTTGACGCCCGATCTTCTGTATTGCCAATTCCAAAGACCGAAGTTGCAGGAAAGGAACAGGATTTTTGCAAAAATGGAAGCCAACCAAGGAGCTGGAACTTGGGCTGGGTGGTACGCTGGGTGCCCACTCTGGAGAGAACCTAAAGCTTGGGGGAGCCCTCCTTTCCTCCCTCAACTCCCCACAGCGTTCCAAGAGAGTTCATAAATGCAGGGGGAAACAGGAGGGGCTGAAAGCCGGCCTCTCCGATCCAGGGTTTTATTCAGAAAACAGTTGCAAAATAAGTTAACCTCTCTAGGGTGTTTCCCCCCCCTCCCCTTCTAATTGTCCCCCTTCCCCCTCCCGCTCTCCATTCGAGTCTGTTTTATGTTCCTCTGCGTTGTGCCAACTATTTTATCTTTATTCCTTCTCTTTCTCTTGGGCCATTCATTCCTTTTTTTGTGTGTGGCTTCTCTGGCTGATGTGCCGCTTGTTACCACCCACTGCACACTCGCTCCTGTAGCTGAGGTGTTTCTATACAAACTCAAGCGTCCAGTTGTCATATTAATTATTACACTGAGTAATGACTGAAATGGTCAAAATAAGGGTAGACTCGAGAGCGCTTTTTCTTGCTGCTCAAAGATTCAGCAAAGAAGCCGTGCAACAAAGCAATAATTGGTCCCCAGAAACACTCTGACAAGGCATGGAATATAGGTTTCATAGAACCCTGCGATTGTGAAGGGGGAAAGCTCTGAATGGACCCCACGCTTCTTTTCTAAACTCTCTTGCTGAGCAAAAAATGGACCTCTGTTTGAATACTGCCCTGATCCTTGAATACTATACCCAGCAGAGAAAAAAATGCACCATTTATTGTAAGTTTTTTTTTTCTTCTCTAGCTATTCATGGGGTCTCTGTGAAGAATCAGCTGGTTTTGTTTACCGTGAAAGACCTTTACTTTATTTTCATTCTTGGAGGAGGTGGGGAGCGGGGAGGGAAGGAGAGCCATGTGCCTAGACGAAGAGGAGCTGGTCTACTGTAACAAAATAGAGTGTAACAAATCCTACAAAAGTTTAGAATGTATTGATTCTTTGGAGAGCTATATAGATTAACGACTTTCTTTATGCTTATCCCAGAAAGGTATTTAATCATAATGTAAATGGGGCTTTAGAAAAAATAAAGACTTAGCAGCCTTACTGCTCCTTATTTGGAGAACTTCAAAAGGACTTGTGAAAGTGGCTGCAAATTACTCCCTCACCCCACCCGAATCTCCCCTCCCCAACCAAAACTCCACAATAAAATAATAGTTTGTGCTTTTTTGTTTTATTTTTCCAGCTTTTTTTAAAAGGCGTATTGAAAAAGCAATAGATTTGTTTGAAGCCTGGATTCCTTAATGCAGGTGCAGGCCTGGCTGCTGTGACCAAGCAGGCAAGCCAAATCTGTGGTTTATGCTATTCTGCCTCCCCTAGCCCTGAACCCCTTTTCCAGCCAGCCCTGGGCTGATCAGACCCAACTCAGGATGGGCAGTAAAAGTTTCAGAGGTTATCTTGGGAAGGGTGAGCTTGGAGACAATAGATTAAACAGTAAGACACTTTTCCTTTTTCCTGCACAGAACAGTGTCAAGTAAGACTTAGAGCAGCATCCACCCTAGGCCAGCAGCTCTGTGTTATAGCTCCTAGAAACCAGGTAGGAGCTATGAACAGTCTGTATACTCACTTTTCTTGAAGCATTGAGGCTTCTGAGGCTTAGCGCTCACCCAAATTAAGGGTTGCACTAAAAATCTTGTCTCCAAATCAAGAATTGAAGGCCTGTGTTCATCTTTGTACGTTCATTGCTCTTTGCTCAGGATCCACTATAAATATAATTTTATTAAATGATATGTTCAGTGGAAAATCTAGTTTCACTTTTAATGTTAACTCCCCTCCCCTCAAAAGAAAAAACACATATGGAGCCTTTTAAGAAAGATATGGCACAACTCCTTTCTACAAAGAGGAGGTGCACAATTCTGGAGCTTGGGGATAGTGTGTGAACAAAGGTGGCACCGGCCTGACCTTCAACTATGAGTTGCAATGAAGGTGGCAGACTCAGGGCACCAGGACCTCAGGTGTCCTGGACAGCAGATCCCCCCCCCCGCCCCCATCATTAGGAAAGTTGTCTTCTCATGTACACATCAGTGCTGAAGGTAGACAAGGTTTCAGCTAAGGTAAGGTCCTCTTCCAGGATTCCCTAACAGAGAAGAGGGGCCTGAGATGCTAGAGAGGGCAAGGGCATTTATTGTTTTTGGAAGAGAAAGAGAAACTTTCCTATTTTTCTGGGATGTCTATATTCTAGGTAATACCCACCAAAAGAGGTCAGTGTCCTGCCACCTCATCACAAGAATGGCAATCCCTGACATGTGTGCAGGGATTTACAAAATGAATTCACAAACAACATCAGATTTAATTCTCTTGACAGCCTTGACAGATAAGCAAAGAAAGTGTCACTACTCCATTTATGGATGAAGGTATTAAACACTCCTTTCATGCATTTTCTTCTCCCTCCACATCTAATAAATGGCATTTTGAGTGTCCTAGTCAAGTACAGCCCAGGGGACTTGCTCAGAAGCAGGGCCCCTGGTTGGCAAGGGAGGCTCAAAAAGCTAGGGGTAAGGGCCAACTGCTCGGCTAAACCCCTTCATGTGCAGGCCCTGAAGCATGTCTGTATCTGATCTTACTTGCTTCTGTTTTATGTTAAAATCTTGGGTTCTACCTCTATTTCCTTGATTTTTGGCCGTCACCACCATTCCTCCAAAATGGCAAGAATTTCTTCCAGGTGCTGGGACAATGGGACAGGATGACAGTGGTTCTCCAAAGGCTGGACAATGGCTGCAAATGTTTATCACAGTGTTGTTCCAGGAAACGTAAAGCCCACACCCTCCCACAAGTCCTTCCTGGATGGGCTATGTGAGCAGTGACTTACTCATAGTTTCTTTCTCATTAATCGCTTCCAATTTAGACCTGCCCCAGAGAGCTCCACATCCATTTTGTTGAAACCAGACAACTCTTGGGGGTAGATACTACAACTATGGGCATGGTACAGATGAGGAAACCAAGACTCAGAATATAGACTATTTGCTATACGTCACAGCTGTTAGGCAATGAAACCTGGATATCGAATCAAGTCCATTTGCTTTATCTTCCAGTGAAAGGTCTAGGGTTCCCTGAGCCCAGAACAGTACATGGTAATTCTCTCAGGGGTGTGTATGTGCATGTGTGTGTAGGAGTGGGTTACCACCTAGACCACAGGGTCAGAGGCAGGATTCTCAGGGGCTCTTAAGCTTCAGCCCTTTGTTCCAAACTAGTAACACCATCAGAAAGGCAATTTCAGTGGAAAAACTCCCTTTGGTAGTCCACAGTTCCCAAAGACAGAGGCCAGGCCTCCAACACACAATACTAGATCACTCTACCTTTTGGTTGGAGAAGATGGAGAGGACGCTACTGGGTTAGGGTTATGGTGAGAAGCATCCTTTGAGTTTACTCAAATAGGCAGAAGGGAACACCTGAGCTCTTGCATATTTTGCAAAATCCATAAGAAGCAGGCTGAGGATGCAGGAGTGGGGATGGTGAGGATGGTATTTGGCTCTAGGCTAGAGCAGGGAGAATAAGGACAAATGTTCTGGGGTCAGAAGGATTCAAGCGCCTGCTGTCTTTTCTCCTGGGCGGAGAGCAACCGGTAGGGCCACTACAATGCATGGCTTCAATAGTTGGAGCTTCTATTTGGGTGCCCACTTGATGGCAGTTGTAGGGTGGGGGTTGGGAGTAGGCTCTGGCCTTGAAGTCCCTGATAATTAGGATCTCGGAGCACTCATGCAGTCCGCACCAGAAAAGGAAACTGAGAAGCTTGCTGGCTGTTGGCAGATTTTCCGGAATCAGAGATACATCTGGAAATGAACTGGTGTATGCCGCTCCTGCATAGATGGAGAAACTGAGGGAGGTCGAGGGAGAGGGGCTTGTTCAAGGTTACAGTGCAAGCCAGAACTATGGACCTTGGTCAAATGGAGAATGTTAAAGAGTCTGAATTGGAAGGGCTCTTAAATTTACCTTCAAAATAAAATGCAGCGGCTCCTGGGTGGCTCAGTGGTTAAGCATCTGCCTTTAGCTCAGGTCATGATCGGGAAGTCTGGCGGGGATCCAGCCCCGCATCTCATCGGGCTCCCTGCTCCATGGGAAGCCTGCTTTCTCCCTCTCTCACTCCCCCTGCTTGTGTTCCCTCTCTACCTGTGTTTCTCTCTGTCAAGTAAATAAATAAAATCTTTTAGAAAGAAAGAAAGAAAGAAAGAAACGAAAAGAGAAAAGAAAAGAAAGAAAAGAAAGAAAAGAAAAGAAAAGGAAAGAAAAGAAAAGAAAAGAAAAAAAGAAAAAAAAAGAAGAAAATGCACTCAGATGCGTCGGTGTTGGCGACTCCCCACATTTTGCTAAAGAGGAGTGAATGGGTCGCAGGAGGCTTTTCCTAGACGCCTCCTAGCGGCCTGTGTCGGGGCTCACAGCTGGGGCTCCGGGGCAGGGAGGAGTGCCTGAGTAACCGCTGTTACTCCAGGTGCTCTGAGGCTTCAGGGGTAGAAAAGCGGTGGTGTGGCTCTTTTATAGGCCCCACAACTTCCTATACTTCCCTGAAGGGAGGACAAAATTGATCTTGGAGTCCTCTCAACTCCTTTCCTGGGGTGGTTTAGGGTGGGAGGAGAGGACAGACGTGTAAATCCCACAGAGTCCAGCAGTCCTGTGGGGTGAAGTCAGAGGTTACTGCTGGGGACGGGGCTGTGTGGGGAAGGAGGTTTACAGAACTGGTCTCTTTTGGCCGGTTTCCGTCGGATGCTTCCCAAACCCAGACGTTTTCGAAAAGGAAACTGAGGCAGAGAAGAGAGGGGCTTCATCTCCGGAGCCATCCGTCATTACTGCACATCACCGCCGCTATTGTTCCGGTAACTCTGGCAGCCAGTCACACATACCAAAGGCGGCTCCTTGGGTCCTTTAGAAAGACCCTTCTCCACAAAGGGAAGTCCAATGAGAAGCAATTATTTGGATAATTCCCCACAATCATCCCTGCTTGCAGGTCGCTGATCAAAACTGTCTATCTCTACCGAACAACTCCATCGGATGATTGCCCTCTTCCTTCTGTCTATGGAGACAGGATCTGAGACGCGCCCCAGACTCCTTCCTCTGACTCCACCACAGCCTTGTGGAGATGGGACTGGTGGCTGGGTCCGCATTCTCCACCCAGCCGCGTCCCAAGCCGCCCCAAAGCTGGACCCAGCCCGGCCAGAGAGCGCCAGGGCCGAGGCCCAGGAAGGGCGCCTGGGTGGGCGCTGTCCAAGCGGCCGAGCGACCGCCGCAAGCACCTCCCCCTCCCTCGCGGCGCCAGCACGCGGCCCCGCCGGGCTCCGCTCCCAGTCGCCTGCCACCGGCCCGCCGGGCACACGCCTGGGGCGGGATGGAGGCTGCGCCAAGGCCGCCGAGGTGCCTGCGGCGGCGCCGAACAACCAGAGAAGCTCTTCTGGCCTCTCAATCTCCACCCCCCATTTCTTTTCTCAGATCCAGCCTGAGAACACCCCAGAGCACTGCCCTCTTTATGCATCCTGCAACCGGTCCGGAATTAATCCTTTGGGAAGGGGGGGCGATGCTACAGGCAACCGAGGTAGTGGGTTGGGGAGCGGTAATCGCTGCCATGCACCTACGTATGGCGCTGATCACCACCACACCTCAGTGAGAGCACCTCCCGTCTTGTTGGTCCCCTCCACGTTTGCCCAGTTGTAGAGACCAGATCCTAGTTTTTACACCTGGATGGGACATTGGAGACCATCTAATAAAAACTTCTATTGCTACAAACGAGGAAACTGAGGCTCGGAGCGGATGCCACTTACCAAGGGCCACAGAGCTAGCGAGAGGTTGTGTTGGAACTAGAACCCAGTCTTAATAGTATTTTTATTTACTTTAACAGTCCACTAATTACCACGGAGTTCTCTCTATCTTCATAAACTTCTATCGCAAATTTGCTTCAGCTCCCCCAAACAGCAAAGACTCCCAAGAGAATGACAGTAGATGGGAGATGAAAGCAGGAAAAATAGAGCCCCATTCTCCCCAACCTGCCCACCACCCGTGGCACTTTTCTGCTCAAACCCTTCTCTGTGCTCTGCTCCAAGTTATCAGGAGAATCCCCAGGCACATCACCCCAAACCTTTCCACCCATACACCCTCAATTCCCAGGGCCATTGGCCCCTCCAGGGACGCTGCCCCCCCACTTTCTAGAGCCACCCCCGGCTGCAGCCTGCCCTGAGCGCGCCGCCTGTTTATTCAGCCGGGAGTCCGGCACGCGCCAGGCGCACGCACTGCAACAACAAACCCAGCTGAATGGAGAGTTTGCAAGGAGCGGGCGCAGGGACCGGGCGGGGGGGAGAGAAGAGGAGGGGGGAGAGTTTAGGGAGTGGGTAGGAGGAGGACGTAGGAGGAGGGGGGGAGTGGGGGCTGCAGCCGCTCGTTGCTGCAGCGGGGAGTGAGGGGCGAGGCGGGGCCAGGGCTACGCGTGGGGCTGGGTGTCCCATTGAAAAGGCGGCCGCACTCCGGCCGCCCAGCACTCTCTCACTTCTGGCCAGGGAACGTGGAAGGCGCACCGACAGGGGACCGGCCAGGGAGGGCGAGTGAAAGAAGGAAATAAAAAGAAAGGGAGTTAACAAAATAAAAAAAACAGCCAGAGCCACGGCAGGAGAGACCGAGACCCGGCGCAAGAGAGCGCAGCCCTAGGGGGGCGAGGAACGGGAGACTCAGCAGAGCTTGCTCACCACTGACTTTTGCTTCTTCTGCCTTTTTTTTTTTTTTTAAACCAGAAGGCGCTAGCGGCAGCCTCACACGCGAGCGCCACGCGAGGCTCCTGAAGCCAACCCGCGAAGGGAGGAGGGGAGGGAGGAGGTGGAGTGGAGGGAGGAGGAAAAGCTTTTGCACCTTCTTTGCTCCCACCCTAAGAAGTCTCCCGGGGATTTTTTTTTTTTAATTTCCCTCCGGCCTCCCTCGTCATCTCTCCCCTTCTTTTCCTCTCTGTTCTTACACCCAAGTCCTGTCTTCGTCCCCTCGCGCGCCCGCACCTCGCGTCCCCGCTCGCTCCCATTCCGCTACTCCTTGGCGGCCGCAGCGCATGGAGAGCTCTGCCAAGATGGAGAGCGGCGGCGCCGGCCAGCAGCCCCAGCCGCAGCCCCAGCAGCCCTTCCTGCCGCCGGCAGCCTGCTTCTTTGCCACCGCAGCGGCGGCGGCGGCGGCAGCGGCGGCGGCGGCGCAGAGCGCGCAGCAGCAGCAGCCGCAGCAGCAGCAGGCGCCGCAGCTGAGCCCGGCGGCCGACGGCCAGCCCTCAGGGGGCGGTCACAAGTCAGCGTCCAAGCAAGTCAAGCGACAGCGCTCGTCCTCGCCCGAACTGATGCGCTGTAAACGCCGGCTCAACTTCAGCGGCTTCGGCTACAGTCTGCCGCAGCAGCAGCCGGCCGCCGTGGCGCGCCGCAACGAGCGCGAGCGCAACCGCGTTAAGCTGGTCAACCTGGGCTTTGCCACCCTTCGGGAGCACGTCCCCAACGGCGCGGCCAACAAGAAGATGAGCAAGGTGGAGACGCTGCGCTCAGCGGTCGAGTACATACGTGCACTGCAGCAGCTGCTGGACGAGCACGACGCGGTGAGCGCCGCCTTCCAGGCTGGCGTCCTGTCGCCCACCATCTCCCCCAACTACTCCAACGACTTGAACTCCATGGCCGGCTCTCCGGTCTCCTCCTACTCGTCCGACGAGGGCTCTTACGACCCACTCAGCCCTGAGGAGCAAGAGCTGCTCGACTTCACCAACTGGTTCTGAGGGGCTCGGCCTGGTCAGGCGCTGGTGCGAATTGACTTTGGAAGCAGGTGGGTTGCCTTTGAGATAAGATTTTCTTATCTTCCTCCTTTTTCCCTCAGTCTTAGTGTCTGGGGGACTGGGACTGTCTCCACGGAGATTATGTGTGTATGGGGGGGGGGATGGCGAGTAATTTAAATAATTTGTTAAAATTTGGCGACTTCAAATGCTGGTTTGTTTGTTTCAGTATTGGCCTCTGGGAGTGGCTTTTCCCAGTTCTCCAAGGGTTGAGGGTGGGGTGGGGGGGGGGATGCTGGAGAGTGGAGTACTCCGACCTGTCAGAGGAGGTGCTCTACCTGACAGATCTTTTCCCAAACCTCCACATCCCCCCACTGCTAGCCTCCAAGTTTACACTAACCTCTTCCTTTCTTCTTAAGTTATAGGGTGACCGTACAACCTGCATCTTTAGTGCTTTGTCAGCGATGTTGGAAGGGAGAAAAAAAGAAAGAAGAAAAGAAGGAAAGAAAAACAAAATAAAATCAGGCAACCAACCCCAAGACCAACTAAGCCATGCATGCCTGAGAAGCAAGGCTCTCGCAGGGCGGGGATGCGCTCAGAACTGTATCTTTGCACTCCAATCATTTATGGAGCTATGAAGGGTGACTAGGACCTGAGTCAAAGCACAGAATGCAGCTTGTGTGCAAAAGCAGTGGGCTCCTGGCGGAAGGGAGCAGCACAGCCCTATAGATACTCCCACCCACCAGTAACAGGCAGAACTGAAAGCACTTGCTAGGGTGCCTTCACCTCCCCGCCCTCTCTGAAAGCGCAGTTCTTAGCCCTGTAGAATTGGGTTGGTGTCTTTCGTCTAGGTATCCCTCATCCCAATAAGCTGTGGACACTTCGCTGCAGTGAAATTATGCTCCACTCAGTCCTCTGAAACTCCCATCCTCCCGGGGAGGGAGGGGAGCTCCCTAAACCCCATTTCCTCACACCATCTTTTCTACCGTTTCCATCATAGAATGCTTCCAATCTTTTGTGAATTTTTTTTATTATAAGAAAAATCTATTTGTATCTATCCTAACCAGTTTGGGGATATATTAAGATATTTTTGTACATAAGAGAGAAAGAGAGAAAAAATTTATAGAGTTTTGTACAAATGGTTTAAAATGTGTATATCTTGATACTTTAACATGTAATGCTATTACCTCTGCATATTTTAGATGTGTAGTTCACGTTACAACTGCCATTTCCCCTATGTGGTTTTGTAAAGAACTTCCCTCATAGGTGAGATCAAAAGGCCACCAGATGTACTTCAGCACCAATGTGTCTTACTTTATAGAAACTTTGTTAATGTATTAATGATGTTATTAAATACTGTTCAAGAAGAACAAAGTTTATGCAGCTACTGTCCAAACGTAAAGTGTGGCAGCCAGTTGGTTTTGATAGGTTGCCCTTTGGGAAATTTCTATCACTGCCTTTTTTTTTCTTACTGTTTTATTACAAACTTACAAGAAACGTGTATAACCCTGTTTTATACAAACTAGTTTCGTAATAAAACTTTTTTCTTTTTTTACAAATGAAAATAATCAGCTGCCTCCAAGTCTTCCTTGACTGCACTGTCCCTGTCCAAGTTATTTTCAAAATGCCAAAGGGGAAGGAGTGGGTGGGGGACAAGAGGGTGGTATAAAACATTCCAAGTGGCAGAAATGACAAAGATAAGAGCTATGAGCAGTCCTACCCAAGGTGACTCTATGATGAATGCAGAGGGGAAAGATGTGCATAAGCAGAGACAGCTTCCTTTCCCTTTTATGCTGCAAACATACACACACACCTAAAGAACAGGTACTGAATAATGGCTGCAATGTCTTTCGATGAGATGATTGTGTATTTTTAAAATCTCCCAGAAAGTGAACTGGAAAAGAGAGGGTCCTCACCTTACTTTCTAACCCTTACCCCCATTTGGAGTTTCTTTTTGTGAAACTGGAAAGGCTGGATGGGATACTGGACATTAGGGGTGGGTGGAAGGCTGGTGGTACTGGAGCTTGGACATGGGGGAGGTAGCCCTCACCACCACCGCAGTCCTCCCAGGGGTGGGTGTATTCTTCCTTCACTCCTAGGCACACATTTTCTCTTCCTTTGCCCCACTCCACACACTTTCTGTATTGATTTTAAGTAAAAGACACATGATATGAATTCCCTGCAGAAGGAGTTAGATTTAAATGAATAAAAGCCTTAGAAATGTGTGGTCGCTTTGAGACACTGGTCTATCTAAGCTTGTGACTCTATCCGAATAGCGTGAGCTGCGTGTAAAAGTACCCAATTACCAAGATTCAAAAAGAAATTGGTGGGTTTTTGGCTGGCTTGCTTCTTGTCAGTTAGCAAGGACGTGATCAGAATCCTACCCCCTCTCTCGCCAGCTCCTCGCTCACCGCCTGCATTACTTGCAGATTCAGTTTGCGTGTCTCCAGCCAAGCGGAAAGCCTAGCGCAAAATGCATCTTACAAAACCCAACAAAGAACGGAGAGCCAGCACGTCTTCCAGAGTTAAAAATCTAGTCTGTGTTGGTACATCTATACCATTTAGTGGCACAGAATAATCATTTTTTAAAGCCGCGATGCACGGAGCACGCCACAGCGTCTGATGTCATTTTGCTAAATGACCCTCTATAGAATGCACATTGAAGCTTCAGTCCCTTTCAAAGAGATGAGCGTAATTAAGGGGAAAAAAAATCAGTAAATTCCTCATCGCCATAAATAATCGGACTTTCTGCCAGCAGTGGGCCAATTTAGAGCTTACTTGAGGGAAGTAATGCTTTTGTGATGCCTGCTTTTATTTTTATCTTCTCATTTGGAGGACCAGAGGTGGGGTCCCCCCTCCCCATTTCTTTTTCTTTTAATTTAGCTCCTTTGCAAGTTTCCAGATAAGGTATGCAAAGAAAGTGTAGCAAGTCATTTATGGCTATGAATATAACATTAGGATAATGTTTCAGCCCCCACAAAGGGGATTTTCCCCCCTTTTCCTTGTGAAGACAGGTGTTCTTTTACTCACTTCTGAATGGGAAATACCCAGTCTCCTTAAACTCGAGGCAAAGTTAGCCGTTGTTTGCCACAATGCGAAGGCAAACTCTAAAAATTCACAAAAACACACACAATTTTGCCGAAGCTAGGAAAGGGCAAAGCGGGGATTGGGCAAAATCTCATTACATCTGCTCTAATCGCTTAGCAACACAAAGCCGGGGCTTGTGCGGGGAAGGGAAGCCATTCACAGTGCTCTGACAGGCCGCATTCAGCCAGCATTAGTCAGCTCCATAAATCACCGCCGCCCATTGGCTGCGCGGCGGGCTTTGCAGCGGCCCTGGGCTGTCAGCGAAATACAAAATGTAGACCCCAGCCGCTAGCAATCGCGGCCTCTCTCCCTCTCCACCGTCCTCGCCCCCACCTCACATTTGAGGGGGGTACTGAAGAAGAAAACTACCTTGACTTTATTGACTGAGAAAACCTACCTATTAAAAAAAAAATGACGGGCCTGCAGACCACCGAGTTAAAAGGATTGGAGACACGCCTGAAATTGACGAGGAGGAGAGCGGAGCGCGGGAGAGAGAAAAAACCGACCAGCCTCTGGCAGCCGAACTGCTGGACCCGAGTATTATCAGAGGCTGACCTGAAGCCACTGGGATGCTCCTTGCACCTCCCTGACAAAGCCTTTCAAAAATTTTAAATTGGGAGTAGGAGTGTGTGTCTAAAGAAGAACTTATCTCAAGTTCTCATCAGGCAGGCTCGCCAAAGAAGACATAAGAAATCGGTCTGCTCTCTGCATAGAACAAGCATCAAAGGAATAGGACTGAGATATAATAAGAAAGAGGGAGTGGAATGTGCATTCCCACCTGGCTGTTCTTGCAGACCTGGGGCTGTTGGAACACAGAAGCAACAGCAGTTCAATTCCTTCTCAGCTTAAGTGCTCTTGTTTGTAACAGGGGTTGATGGTACCCACAGCAGCAAGAGGAGACAATGTAAAGCAGTTAGTACTTGCCTTGTGGGGGAGGTTACAAGCTCTATGTAAATGTGAGTGCCTGTAGTTGTTATTCTTGACTTCCAGCCCTGCCTCTCATTTTCACAGGATTGGTCCACCTATGCATAAATCACAGCTTAGATTTGGGGCTTACACATAAACCATATAGAAAGAAGCTTGGCAGTAGATGTGGAGTTAAGTTCAGCTTTACTGGGAAAGTCAGCTCACCTTACTTCAAATGCCACCTCCTCCAAGAAGTTTCCCTGAACACTCTGTCTAAAGTAGCTCTCCCCTGGCCACCTTCACTCTCTAACCATTCCACTGTTTCTCCTTCCTGGCATTAACTACTATGTGAAAAAAAACAAACAAACAAACAAAAAAAACACACCTGTATCTCTGGTTATATGATTGCTCTTAACTGCCTCTCCTGCTAGAGGGTAAACTCTAGGAGGACAAGTCTTGTGCAGGTCTTATGTACCTGTCTTGTGCATGTATCTCCACAGCCCCTGGGGAGATAGGTATTTGCTGACTGAATGGCTGGTCTGCCCTGTTGGATTGAGAGCATGCTGTTTATCTTCCTTTCCTCCCCCATCCACCTTCTCAGCTCTACTTTGTGTTTCAGGAGGCCAGTTGTTATGAATTTCATCTCTAGGGCTCTCTTGCCCTCTGGCTTTCTGTTGGGTTTGGCCGGGGCGGAGGGGGGGGCACAAATAGGAGATTGAGAAGTAGTACTGGAGCTTCGTTGGGCCGTTTATATCCCTGCTCCTCACTGCTTGGGCTCAGTTACTTGGACAGTGGCTCTTCTCCCAGGTCTAGGGCTACAGCTCATGTCAGAGGCCTCTCTCCCACAACAGATCTTGCTAAGATGTAGTAACAGCTTCCTCCTCTTGCTCCTTCAAGCACAGAAGAGGTAATGGCTCCCCCTTGTTAGTGGTCTCAGGGTGCTGCACCATTTTGCTTTCCTTGCCTCACCCACGTCTCCTCTCCCCATTAAACTCTTTTCATTTACCCTTTGAGGTGGGCCATCATCTGGTTCTCTTGACCTTGGCTGGTGCATGGGCTATTCTCCCACAGGATCTCAGGGATGTATTAATTTTGTGTAAGATTTCCAGGGACACATAGGGCTATCTGTAAGAAACTAATTAGGTCAGAAGTGAACCTAATTCTGCTCTAAATCTAACTTTGGAAAAATCGCTTCGTCTTTTTGAGCTAAGAATGTCTTACCCCAAGGATCACAAAAGAAGTCAGTTAGAAGGTTCTTTTCTGGGAAATGAGGATAACACCTTCCCTTGATAAGCAGAAAACTAAAGGGCTTTAGAGTTGTCAATGCAAGAAATATTAGTATAAGAGATAACTGCTTCTCATGATCTTCCTGAACCACGCAGAAAGGTAGTGTTGGAGGCTTTGGCACCAAGGTAAACGAAGGCCACGCCTTGGTGGGGAAGCCACTCATTCATTCACTCAGCCATTTATGTACTCATTTAGAAACAGAGGAACAAATTATTAAATTTAGTCAACATTTATGGGACTTTTCTTAACTTATATCTTCTAGAGAGTGAGCTCTCCAAGAAGCTTGTTTTAGTGCAGCCTCTTTTAAAAACACTATGATTGTGTCTCTGATATAGTGAATGCCCTCAACCCTATTTTCCTTTTCCTATTGTTGAGACGTCTCTGAACTTTTTTTTCTCCCTGTTTCCACTCCTGGGCCAAGAAATGACCCGTTTTCGGATTCCCCAGAAACTCCAGGTTATCAGAGTCAAAGGAAGGGGGTGGAACGTGGATTCGCTGACACTAACGTTCTCTTCCCGGGGCGCATGCGGAGGTCTGGTCTCTAAGGCAGGTCGAAGTTATATTCCTTCTTCCTTTGTATGCAAGATTAGGTTGTTACAAAGGAGGGTGTGTAGGTTAATGGCAGGAAGCAAGTTGCTGCGAGGAGCTCCGGCCCCGAGCGCGTGTCAGGTTTAATGATTTATTCAAGCTGCAGCGCATCCGGGCGTTGATTGGCTGCAGGCATGCGTCCGCTGTCAGCTGCGCGCGCCGGCCTCGCCCCGCTACCTGAAGGCAGGGGTTTGGGGGGGCTGGGGGTTTGTAAGGAGAGGGGGCAAGGGCGTCGATGGAGCCCAGAGGTGTGAAAGGGGAGTAAGAGGCAGGAGGTGGGCGATAGGGGAAGGGAGAAGGAGTGGAAAGGGAGAGAACAAGGGGAAGAGAGACTGGGATTGGGGAGAGAGGGAAGAAGGGGGGAGGCAGAAAAGGGGAGGAAGAAAAACTTCAAAATAAGAACTCCAAAAGAAGGAAGGAGAGAGAGAGGTGGCGAGAGTACAGAAGAGGAGAAAAGCCAAGAGAGAAAGGGACAAAGAAGGAGAGGAGAGGAGAATGAATGGGAGAATAGAGAGAGGTTGGAGAGGGGAGTGGGAAGCGCTTCCAGAACGCCCCACGTGTGCCCCCCTCCAGGCAGCCTGCAGGCGGCCGCTGACAAAGCCGCCTTTGATGCGCTGGCTACCAGGGCTATTTTGGGAATGAGATGCGGGGAAAAGGCGCCAACCCACACTCCTTGAAGGGAGTCACTTTCTGCAAAGTACGCTGGAGATGACTGGGCCCTAGTCCGGGCAGTCAGGGCAGGAAGTGGATGCCGAGGACAAAAGCTCGGCACCTGCCAAAAGCAAGAGCGCTTGGAGAGCACCTCCCTCCTCCCCTCCTCCCCGCTCCCTGCTCCCCTGCTGGCGGGCGGTACGCCGCGCCGCGCCGCAGCACTTAGGCGCTCCACAGCCCTGCCCACCGCGGACGCTGCCGCCTCAGCTCAGCGCACCCTCCCAGAGCCTCTGTACCGGGATCACTCTGCCGGCCTTTCTTTGGGTCTTTCTCCGTCTTTGAGTCACTTTCTCCTTCTCCTCTCTCACTTCCCTTTCTCCCTTTATTTCTTCCTTCTGCTTACCTTTCTGAACTCATTTACTCACTCCCCCTTTCCCCATCATTGTTTACAGTTAACAACACTACCCAAACATTTCTTGATTGGAGCCTTACTCCAATCAATGGGCCCTTTGGAAGGAGGGAACTGAGTGAGGAGGCATTTGAAAATCAAATGAGAAAACTAGCCCACTGTGTGAATTTTCCTGGATAAAGTTATTGAATCTAGAGTTGATCATCAGAGTGGCTGCTGGTGCTGGGAAGTTGGAAATTCTATCAGTAATCACCCCTCTTCCAAGACCAAGACAGAAGTAAGACTGGCTTTCCCCTCTACCCCCAGCCCTCTCCTCCCACCTCCAGTATACTCAGCCTTGGCCTCCCCCAGTTATCACTCTTTACTAGGAAAAACAGTCTGTCCCCATTGTCCAGGTGCCAGCAGGGCCTTTGGCGAAAGGGAGGCCGGCCAGCCCTCTGATCAAACTCAAAGGTTAGTTAAAAGACAAAAACAGCTGAAAGTCTCCATGAATAATGCTGGGCCAGCACCCCCCCACCCCCCCAGCTCAGTGTAGTGCAAGCCCCGCTCAATGCCCTACCACTTTGTTATGCTGCTCGCCTAAGTCAGAATTTCACAGAAAGCCTGAGAAGAAAAGCTCCCACAATTAGGGGTCGCCTGTCAGAAAACATTAACGCCTTCCTCTCCCAGCCTGTCAGGCCTGCTGCAGATACAAACCGCCATGGCGAATTGGCCCTCCACCCCATGAAGCACCCGCCAGCCAAAGGAGCAGAGATTTGAAAGCTGAAGGAGATGGAGCCCGCCTGAGTGTGGTTTCTAGTGTTAGGGTGTGCAAAGATACCCCCAGCTTCTTTCTAAGAGTCAGCACAAGATGTCTGGGAGAGGTCAAACAAGGTAGTCCCATGGACAGCACTCCCAGACCCCGCGACAGTGTAGAAGGTCCGTTTCTTGCAATGACAATGGTTAAAAATCTACACGCATGACCACCCCCTCATCTCCCCTGGCTGAGCATTTTCCACGTGGCAGGCATCTTATTTTGTTCATAATCAGAGCAATCCTATAAAGTGTTGTATTATCATTTTTACCTTATAGTTGGAAAAAAATGAGGGGCTCAGAGAAAACTATATGACTTCTCCATGCTCACATAACTTGGTAGTGGCAGTCAGGATTGAAATTCAGTTTTGCCTGACTCCAAATTCCATGTTCTTTCAACCATAATCTAGCCCATAGTTTTTCCAAGATCCAGAGACCAACTTTGTCCACTTTTGAAAATGACTGACATCTGAGATGTTCTTAGCCATCTTTCTTATATTACCAAGAATATTTCTTGCTTCTGGAACAGCATCTGGCCCATGCTTGACTCTCAAAAATTTGTGGAAGGAAGAAAGGAGGGATTCCTTAGAATGGTGCTTTTGATTTTCTTTGAGCATAATTTTATTCCAGAAGATATTTGATTTGGGGGTCAAGAAATCTGGTTGGGATTCTCCATGTACCATCAATTAACTAGGGAGCTGAATCTTTGTTTCCTTATCTGCATGGAGATACTAAACTTATCTGTGAGGGGAATTAGAAAGATAGAATATGTGTAACAGGAAAAGTGCCTAGCATGGTATCTAGCACATAGTAGGTTATTCACTTAAGTTGAGGGGTTCCGGGGAGGTTCAGTCAGTTAAGTGACTGACTCTTGCTTTTGTTTCAGGTCATGATCTCAGAGTCATGGAATCGAGGCCCATGGTGAGCCCCACTTCAGGCTCTGCCCTGGATGGAGTATGCTTAAGATTCTCTCCTTTGCCCTTTGCCCCTCCCCACCTCTCTTAAAAAAAAGAAAGAAAGAAAAGAAAAAAGAGGAAAAAGAAAAAGAAAATTCACTTGAAAATTAAAAGTATAGAGTCTTTTTTGTGTGTGTACCAGGAAATTATATGCCACACATACAGTTACAGCCATGAAACAAAAATGATCCCTGGATACAATGATGGCTATAGCTAAGTCTTGAGGCAATTTTGTATTCTGTTGTTCTGTGATGTTCACAGCTTAAGGATGGTATGAGCTAAAGCAGAATCTCTGTGGGTGGGTCTTAGGAAGAATGTCTGGTGGTGTGGAAGAGTTTCAGGGCTTCCAAGAGTGAGCAGTCACCCTCTAGTAAGAGCAGAATGATTTTTCTTTTGCTTACTGCTCTCTGGTAAGGCAGACAGGAAATTATCTGCCCATATTGTGGAAGGTAAAAATAAAGCTCCAAGAAGTGATAGCTTTGCTAGGAGAAAGTAAGCACTAGAAGTTAGAATTGGCCATTGTGTTTTCTTCCTAGGAACCTTATCCTCTCAGCATTCAGGAGTGATTTGGAACTTTGACCTCTTCTCCAAGCCTCAGAAGGAAAATTTTCAGAAAATAATTCTTAGAAATTCAAGGGATGGCCTTCACTCCCATTGCATCTCTCACTGCTGAGATTACTTAAGTTTGCATCAACTCTCAAGCCTCTAGGGTTGCTGTCACTCCCTTGCTGTAATTCCCCCCACCAAGAGCTCTTCAAAGTTCCTAAACACCAATTTACAAAAATAAAGAAAGAGAAAAAGGGAGGGGGTAAGAGGAAGGAAGGAAGGAAGGAAGGAAGGAAGGAAGGAAGGAAGGAAGGAAGGGAGGAAGGGAAAATAAAAACAGCAAAGTTTAATTTATAATTCTAGGAATGTTCAATAATTTTGCTACAGTCAGCTTCTCCATCATTGCTTTTTCACTGGTTCCTTGTGGGGATGCTTTTTCTTCCAGAGAACAGGGATGCTCTTCATGTCCTTTGTCTCTCCCACATGTTTCTTTTTTCCTCATTTTCTGAACAACTTTCTTCATCTTCCAGAAGACGGTCTATCCTTGATAAAAATCATTACTTCATGGACTGCTGGCCGAAATAATGGAGGAGTGTAAGCACAAGGTCTAGTTTGAGCATATTTAATGAAAACATGACATTGCCTGAAGATGTTCAGAATGCAGTCATGTTTGAAACGCAGGCCAACCTTAGGAGCACCCCCCACAAGCACATGAGAGAACACTGCTGAAGTGAGACCTGTGCTTTATAGAACTGCAGTGATACAGCCAGTCATGGTTTCTATAAACTAATGATGAGATCTTTTCCATGAAAAAACAGCATGAGCAAACATTGCAGCCCTAGGAGGGGGCCACGCTGGACCAGTCCAGCTTCAGCATTCGGACAGTTCATCATGTCTCCACTTCCCAAGGGGATGGAAGCTAGTCTTGGAGAGAACACAGGGTCTGCCTTGGGTTCTTTCTCCAAACAGTCCTTTCCTGGTGGAGTGGCCTAGAAGCCTCCCCTGCACCCACTTCCCTATCTTCAGGAATATGACCTGCTTCACTGGGACACACAAAGAGTATTTATTTTGTGGCATCTAAAGAGGGTAAACATTTCAGAGAAAGCTTCTTTGTTGCCAGAGATCCTCTGCAGATGAACATAGACATGCTAATTCTAATTCTTGGTACTTTTCCTAAGAAAGAAAAAAAAATCAGGTATACTCAAAAGACACACAACAAAGCATGTCGTAGTAGTAGTAGTATTTTTTATGGTATTGAAAACATAGACAATCTGTAAATTTACCATGGGAGTTCTGGTTCAAATAAATATTGGCAGGATTATATGATGGTATGTTGTACAGAATTGTAGGTGGAGATATACATTTATGGAAATTTATGTAGATTTATAGATCTGTGATATAATAACTATCTTTTCCTAAGTGGAAACAATAGCCATCACTTACAATTCTATCAACCAGAGAAAACGAGTCAATGTCCAATTACCTATATATTTTTTGACAAAGTGACTTCATATAACTCACTTTTCTATTTAAAATATGAACATAAATCAGTTTAGTTATTAATTCAACAAATATTTTCCTAATCTGGTTCCTCACAATACCATAATGAGAGACCAGCATGACCCCCATCTTTTCAGATTGTGGGGTAAAAAAGACCTTAAAAATCTTATAGTTACATGTTTCTGATTCATCAAAGTCTTCTATGACAACAAATAAATAATCTCAAGTGTTGGATGAATGTACCATAATATTTTAACCAATCTGTGAATTTTCACACAGAGATTTCTTTATTTTTTGCTATTTGTGAAAATCCTGTGACAAGTACACATGATTATGTCCTGAGGACATATCTGGAGAAGGTAAATGGTTCTGTTAAAGGAAATGTGTTTTCTGAGAAAAGACTTTTGGATTCATGTTACCTGATTGCTTTCAGAAAGGCTGAGTCAGTTACATTTTCACCAGCAAGGATGAGGAGGACCAACTTCCTCACGGCCTCATCCCTCATGAGGAATTAGTATATTTTAAACAGGCAAACAAACAATTTTACCAATTGGGTTTTTTTTTAAGTGATGACTCCTTTCATTCTGCTTATCTTACATTGTTAGTGAAATTTAATTTTTTTCATTTTTACTTACACAAGTGATTCTCATATGCTAGACAGCTGCATTATAATAAAGCCACATTATAATAAATGGGGGCCTATCTGCTTAAAATACCCTTTCCTGGGAGTCAAATTAACTAAGTGGTTCTGATATAAGGCCAGTTTGTGGACAGTGATTATAGTGTTAACCCTTCTAGGGGGAGAATTCAGATAACCAGCTTTAGAAATAACAACTGTGAATGAGATGAAATGACCAATATCATAAAGGTGATTTATATCTCAAAGTTACTTTTCCAAAGTTCCAGGGGTTGAATGTCCTTGATGGTAATCCATAGGTGGGGAATGTGGAGGATTATTTTGGATTCTCAATCCGCAAGTGTTCCTGCCTCTCTCGTTTCCAGCCTCTTCCCATTCATGCTGACCTCCCAGCCCAGCTCCCCACCTGCTGCTGGCCTAGAGAAGAAAGCCATTTCCATTGGCCTTGGCTGCCTGGGGAGATCTATATTACTCTGGGGAAGACAAGAGCTGTCCCCATCTTGGTAAAGTGTGAAATTCGGTTTTGATTGCAAGGGGAAGCCATTTCAACGGGATTACACCGTGACCATGTAGATTAAACTCCACCATATGGCCTAGGATGCTTCTTCCTACTGCCAGGTAACAGTGCATTTTTAATGACGTGGTGATGACATTTCCAAATGAAAAAATAAAGCCACCTGGACTGGAATAAAGGAAGAAAAAAATGACAAGATGCCGGTAAGCTTAATGGAGTTCTCAACTCCCTATGGGTTTTGAGGAAGAGAGGAGACTTGTTTAATTTATAAGTATAACCAAATGAGCATGTGCCTGGTGTTATGAAAGAGCTCTGCTTGCTTGGCGTAGCAGAGAGAGAGTCCACATTTGCATCAAAAGGGACTTCAAGTGTCAACTGAAAGAGATCACTGGACCTCACTTGGCCTCAGTTTCTTCAACTGTTAAATGGGTATAAAAACAACTCCTCAGGGGTGTCATAAGAACAAAACAGGTTATGTGATGGTGATTTTTAATCTGCTAGTTTCCCTACATATGTTTAAAAAAAAGATCATTTTATTGGTCAGGGCTCTCAGTTGCAAGCAACAGAGATAAACTAGCTGGCTTACACTGAAAGAAACTTACCAAAAGGCTTTCAGTTGTTCAGAGTAACTGGAAAGGCTGATTCCACGTGTCAGAAAATGAGGCAGGACAGCAGTCAAGATCATGGTTAAAACAATTCCCCACAATAGTTGGGGGAAGCTAGAGTCACTGTTGCCGCCAGCCTCTGGACACCCCCATTTATGCTGCCCCCATCTCTAGGACCAGACCCTGGATGTCCCACTTGCACCAAGGGAGCTGTTGCAGGGAAATTGTTTGGCTGTAGCTGTAGTCCCAGCTGCCATTGTGGCAGAGATGAATTCTCTGCTGTCTCTGTTTCTTTGTGCCACTAGCTGTCAAGTCTACATCTAGGGTGGGAGCTTCTCATTGGGTGAGACACAGATGCAAGGGAGACCAGGAAGATGGTATCTGGCCTTGCCCACTTTTGTAGTAGGAGACGGACTCCGCTTTCTACCAAAATGCTGAAGACCATTCAAGGGAAGGATACTCAGATACTGGGTGGCTCAAAACAAAACAACAAAAAAACAACAAGCTGCTTGTTGACCAGGGGTCATCAAACTATTTCTGTAAAGGGTGACAAATAGAGGGCATCTGGGTGGCTCAGTCTATTAAGCATCCAACTCTTGGTTTCAGCTCGGGTCGTGATCTCAGGATTGTGAGATTCAGCCCCACTTGGGCCCCACACTCAGTGGGAAGTCTGCTTGTGGTTCCTTTCCTCTCCCTCTGCCGCTCCCCTGATCTCTCTCATATAAATAAATAAATCTAAAAAAAATAGGTAGCAAATAGATATTTTCTGTGGTTATAGTGTAAGAGAAGCAGAAACAGTATGTAAATGCAAGTGTGGTTGTATCCTAATAAAACTTTATTTACAAAGACAGGATTTGGCTTCCAGGCCATAGTTTGCAGATATTTACTATAGAATGATGATGATGGTGACAAATGGGATAACTTTAGAAACTATCCTTTGAGTCCTTGCTGGAAATGGATGCAGCTAGAGATAGGAGCATATTTACATTGTGCTCTGACAAGACATCTCCCCTCATTCAGTTCTCCTGCCACTGCTAACTGTTGGTTTCTCTATGAAAATTGTTTCCTAGTTAGGGAGTTAAAACAGATAAGCTATTTACATCAGCTAGAACTGAGTTTCAGATTTAAGCATTAGTTGAGAGGCTAATTTCCAGGTGAGGAATGTGGCAGAGGAGAAGGAACAAAAGAAGGACTTCTTCAGTCTCTGCCTTCCTTCAAGGTCACCCCTAGTGCCCTCTAGGACTCCCAGGTGGTTCTCTCCCCACCTCTTGCTCCATCTTTTAGGTCAAGTGCTATCATCACTTGCCATGGATGGTAGCAGAAGAGCCCTTCGTTTACTCCAGGAGCCTGGGGATTAGTTTTTTCCTAGGGCCTGTCAGACACACTGATGAAATAATCAGTAGCTTCTTATATTTTCTATGTGACATTCCCATAGACTGGTTTATGTGACCTAGGGGTGGATGGGACGAGAGTCAGTCCTATGGACTTAATGACAAATCATCACAGGTGAATATGTGCTGTCATATAGATGGAATAACTTCTTGACAGAAAAAGATTGTTTCCTTCTCTTCATCATTCATTTAACTGATAAGGGTTGTGATCCTAAAGTATGCTATGTCCACGTTGGGCACTAGGGCTATAAAGATGAATAAAATATGATCTCTGGCCTGGAGGGTTGCAATTAGTTTTATCTTTCTAAGCAAGCTCTTTTCCAGAATCAGTCATTTATTATATCTGATTCTCCCAAGTGTACTAAACATTTCAGGGAAATGGGCTTGTTCATCACTATATGGGGGAGGTCAGGCAATAATTTTATCAGAAATGCGTTTGATGGCACATGAAAAATGCTCAACCTGTGATGGTGAAATCAAATATAAGGGACTTCCCCTTCCTTCCTTTCAGAACACAAAAAGAGAACTTTTTTTTCTTTTCTTTCTTTTCATTTTTTTCTTTCTTTTTCTTTTCTTCTTCTTCTTTCCCCTCCTCCTCCTC